>JAHZMY010002669.1:0-16975 GCA_027743915.1 Seira sanloemensis | reverse complement strand
CACCCTCAAGTAAATTACACACCCCCAAGTAAATTGCATGCCCCCAAGTAAATTGCATGCCCCTGTCCTCTATGACATATCTTTTAATTATTATTTAATTATAAATAATACATGCTCCCGTTTTTCTTTGGCACTCACTAAATTCTAAATTCACATTTTACATAAGAGCATGACTTTACACTTGCAAGGAATATTGATAATATACCCTTGTAAAAGTATAGTCGACTTATGTCCAAAGTATTCAAGAACAAATTTTATTTTTAGAAATTTACACCGCGCGACTCACATGCACTCATCCATCCCATTGTTTTGACATCGCATACACGACATTTACATAGAGATATGCATACTACATGTATGTTAGCTATGTACGTGCCTTCGAGCCTCGGTAGGACGAACATGGAATTAGTTTGACTTAGTTCGTACAAAGCCAAAATGTGATGGCATTTGACTTTATCCATGCGCATCTACAGTCAATGCGTTCCCCGTAGACCATAAAGACGTTAAGCGATTGAGCTCAACATCAATCGGGACCTTACTTTTGCTCCCTGGAGCATAATACCAAAAACCTTATTTAAAAATTTAAAACCGTTGTCGAGTTATGGTGCCCACAGACGTGCGGAAAAACCAAAAACATAAAATACCACATAAAGTTGGTCCTTAATAATCATATTTATTGGCAAAATATGAACTGCTGTAATGGAAAACATTTTAGGTTGGCCTTTGTCAGTCGCTTGATGCACACGAACAATTGTTTATGACTGTTGGTGCCTCTATATATTTTTAAACATGTCCTAATTAGCCTCCCGAAGGCAGCATCTGTAATTCAAAATTGATTATGGCCGCATTTAAAATTCTCAATTTCAAATTGTGAAACAATAAACAAGGAGGTGGGCATATACATATTTTGATTTAAGGGGAGGAACCGTGTTGTAAGAAGAAAGAACATTACCACAAAAAATGTATTTATTTATTTCAAGTCGGAGCAATTTGAGTCGGAGCAAAAATCTACACTAGAGAGCGGTACTACTTGGTGCTGGATTATTTCGGTCAATAAACATGTTTGGTGTGCTTCTAGAAATTACTTTATTCTGCAAACCAATAATTGTCCACCATCATTTGCAAGCATACATAAAGTAATTCAGCAATAAATACTTTGTAATGCAAAATCCCATAATTCATCATGTTCTTGGCAATATCGTTTCTACTGCGGATAATTTAATACATATATAAAACGTTGGCATAAATAGAAAAGATAAACTGACGCTTTTCATGCTAGCATGAAAGGAGGACTTATAGTCCCGAGTATTACATACAGGAATTCATTATTAAGTATTTAACAACGGTTACAAAATTACATCGAAAACGTATTGTAAACTCCTTTCAACTATGGATGTATAACGACTCAAACTGACACATCCAACGTTTATGAAGCTAATAGGAATATAAATTGACTAACATCGTACCATATACTTCATATAATGACTTATGAATTTGTATTTACCATTCACTACAAACAAAATCCATCGTGTTTGAACAAAGCCCTTTCCATCAAGGATTACCAAAACTCTTGATACTACAAGCAAAGAGAACATAACCTATTATGTTGATTTACAGCTATCCAATATATGCGTGCAGTACATAAATACAATAGGAAATCGATCCATTATATAAGGAAAATCTAAATCATTTACGGCTACAAGATTTTAAATAACAATATTCCGATATACGTAACAATAGGTATTAGCAAGAGGAACGAACAGTGGTATTTAAGGCAAATTCTTTGAAACACCACGATACGGCTTACATATAACGCATTTTTTACATACAGATGCTATAATTATTTCCACGTACAGTAACTTCTTCCAGGCAAGAAATACATGCCTTTCTTCCACAAAAGGAACATTTGCCGTTCAAAGCGTTAGCTAGGCCGCACTTGTAACACTTCTTTGCATATGGATTGGTGATTGGCGAGCAGCTTCCCACTAGAGTCTGTGCAATATGTCGCCGATAATCCGCCACGTCCGGCATATTTAGAAAAGAATGCCCCTTAACAAATGCCTCCGCATAAAAGCACACAAAAGGACCGCATTGCTGAGCGTCTTTCTGCACTGACCGCTTTGCATCAGGTCTAACGACGTCCCACATAGTACCATCTGGATAGTTAAACTTTGGATTGAAAAGGTTTTGTATGGAAATCAAATATTCCGGCTCAAAATTGGCGGGTCCACTTGGATCGAACACTGCAAAATAGTAGTGAAACTCACAGATTAACTATACATATATACAACGTACACTGTGGTTGTAATTAAAAGTTCTCGCAAAACCTCAACTCACTCAAGTTAAGCAGATTGTAACTTACCGTAAACTTTTTTGTCTTTTCCGCTTATTGCAACCAAAAGCCAATGAGATTCCCGCTCGTTGAGAGAAAATAGGACACCGGAAGTATTTGACCAATTACAATAGTCTTGCTTTCCATCATTTGAAAAGAGAAGGCGACAGTCGTTGCCTATTAACATCTGCTTTCCTTCATTCGACGTGATACATACGTAGCCGTTGTGCTCCATGTCACAAATGCGCATGAGAAATCCGTCCACGATGGAATCAACTAACCAGTCTGGACTTCCTATTTGATCCTTGTTTAGCATTATATCAAGCATGCGTTTTTCCGACGGTGTGAAGTTTACTTGAACTGTTTTTATTTCCGCATTGGTAATGTTTCCGGTTGGAAGTGACAAAAAGGTTTTCCAGTAGTTCTGGCTGTTCAATTTTGGGAAAGTTATCTCACGAGCAATCATTGGCCGGACACTTGTGCCTCTTGTTGCTGCCCCTTTAATTAAATGAGAGCAATCGAAAACAATGTGGTTAAAACTTCGGGGAATCGTATTAACTTCCACAGCACAGCAGTAATAGATGACTAGCATTTTACATTGTATTTTCGGAAACGTGTATAATATACAAATACAAAAATCAAGGACAAATTTTGAACGTTCTAAGTAACTCCCATTTGATATCCACTATGCTTTGTTTAAAACATGATTTGCGTTTAGCTTTTTTAGTGCTTAAAAGAAGTGCCAAAAATATAGTGACTAAAATCAGAGATTGTCATTTCCCGTGGGAAATAGTTTGACTTTCCACTGTCTCAGGAAATAATGGAATTTTTGGGAAATAACAAAAATGGAATTAAAAGTAGCCTGAAATACATAGTTATTCAAATTATGCCGGCAATAGGCACATTAAACACTAATAAATGCAATTCTAGTCAAAATTACTCCTTTCTGCATAATTCAGTACGCGATGGATCACCGCAGATTGAATTGCTTGATGACGATCAAAACTTGTCCGCCGCGTTTTACCGCCACATGCTAAAAACACTAAAGTTCATTTTAAAAGGAATAATGGTATTGTAGCACCAGTAATAGGCAGATATGTGCTAATTTTAGCTTAATTATTTATTTTAAATTGTTGTCTGCAATTTCGCAGCAAAAAAGACTACTTCCTACATTTCCCGTTATATTGCATTGTAAATCGTAATTATTGAGTGGGCGGGAAATCCCATTATTTCCCACCCGGTATTTCCTAAACCGTTTTTTTCCATGACAATCTTTGACAAAAAATTGAGGATAAAACAAGATTAAAGTTACGACAAAAAGCAAACTTCCAACGTCCGAGATAAAAAATATGGATAGCGATCATATCGTATCTGGATGTTTTATCTACATACGAAGAAGCAATAAACTCTTTGAAATGCATACACAAATCAAGTGCGTCTTAGGCCACTTGTGTGCGCAAGTCATGACTATGGCAAGCATAATTGAGATTGCACTACAGATGTCCTAAATGACATATATTGTACATGAAGACGAAGACAATATACAATATTTTGTCGTTTGTCAGTGCAAACAAAAACCTGAATAGGTAATTTACCTGATGTTGTTGTTTTCTTGACAGGGGTCATCTGTAACCGTTTTAATGGGGAAGATCTTTTTGGTGACTGTACTCCTATGACGTGTACACGCTTTTGTGTCCGGGATATGGAGACAGCTTTTGGAGGGACAAGAGCTCGGATAGGGGATGCAACGTTCAAAACAAAGTTCTCACTCAAAGCTAACGGATTACAGGAAGGCGTAGAATGTTGAAGGGGCGCCTCCAAATCTTGGTTGGCATCCGCTGCGTCTGCGCCAGTAGCTTTGAGAAGACTCTCAACTTTACAAAAGAAGCTATTTTTTAATTTAGAATCCAACTTACCTCTAGATTTTACGTGGGCTGCTTTTATCTGGGTGGCTCGGATTTGCCCCTTTTTTGTGCCAGTTGTTTTTTTTATAGTTTGCCTATACACCCGCGAAATATTTGGCTGGCACCGCTTTGGCTTACGCATAAGTCTTTTTTCCGCACCACTTGAAATTTGAGCTGCGAGCAAATGAGAACAAGTTACTGGTCGACGGCACGAACATTTTTGCCTTTTCAGGTCAACCTGTTTTTAGAAGAAATGCAATCTTTAACTGAACTGCTCACTTGTACATGTATTTGTTTAAACGAAGCTGAAATTCCTTACCATACAAACTTGAAGTGGGTCATTTACAACAAAAACTCGCTCCACTGGAAGATGCCTCACCAATTCATTCCGAATGAACCATTTAGCTAATCCCCGAAGAGTTATGGTGTCGTGTTGATTGACGGATGTGTAGCTGTGATTGGTAAAAAACCATTTGGGTACTTTACCCTCCATTATCATGGGAGAATAAACGTCCGGATGAATGGCGTTACTTATATCCGGTACGTAGATCTTACGCGTAAGCCTTTGTGCACGGCGAAAGTTACCCTTGTCTTTTAAGCCTCTCACTATTTGCGTCAAACTGAAGCCTTGGTAGTAATACCAGCACATTAGCGCCTGAAAAAACGTGCATTTCTCTGGATCAGTTACTCGCTTGAAAGCCGCATTTGTTGACTCGGCAGGATTGTTGGTGATTCCTGATTTGGCAGCGTAAATACCAAAAGCCTCCAAGACTTTACGGTATGAAGACAGAATACTATCTCGAAGATGGCGATCAAAATATTTGCTAAATTTATCATCCCAAGCTTCCTCGAAAGCCTGTAGGGTTGCTTCAAACTCGGCTTCGGAAGTGCATTCAAGTAGACTAACAATGTTTCCATAGTAAGGTACGGACGGGTTGACAAATCCGTGTTTTCCTAGCCAGTCTTCAACGTTCTAAAAACCAATTTTAAGCCAAATATGCAGTTTAATCTCTAATTTTAAGGATAATACTGCCTGTTGTAACAGGTAAACTTTTTCTGAGCATTGACGCGTAGTGCTGAAAGAATCATTTTTAGAGCCTTTAAAGGGTAAACACTGGACAAGTCTTGGGTTCACAGCTTTGCTAGAAGACTTTTTCTGTGTATGTTTAAAGAATATATATTTCCAACGAACGCTTTTAATTTGATACTGTGTTATTATTATATGGCGTATAGTTTGTGAACGAACAGATAAGTATTTTGGAAATATATATGAGTTAGTCGGAAAAGCTATACGTGGGCAATAGAAATTTTATACGCAAACTGAATCCCATACGATAATGTCCTCTGGGGCCATCCATAATGTACGTAACGCACCGAGGGAGGGAGGGGGTCTGACAATTTGTGACCCAACATGGTAAGGATACCCTATCCCACAATGAATAAAAGTGTGACATGGGGGGAGGGGGGTTCGAAAAAAGTTTTTTTTTGCGTTCCGTACTTTATGGATCGTCCCTCTAGACTTTTTTAAAAACTCTAATTAGTACAAAAAATTGTAACAAAAAGTGACAAATTTTCCCACACAATTACTAAGCATTGCTGTGCCTAATTTTTAGCCTAAATACTTGTCCCAATGCAGCAAATATTTCTACCATTTCATCAGAGTTATGCTTGTATTGAGTATGCTGTTATAAAGGTCTCCGTGTAAGAAATTGCAAAATGCAATTTTTTGGAATGTTTTAGAGTTTCTCTGACATCTGACATCAATTATATAAGCTTAGGTTCCACTTACATGAACAAGAAGCGTCATGGTGTAAATAAAACGTTTTATATCTTGCAAGTTATTTTTAAATGGACATCTAATAGTAACTTAAGTGTAGTCTGAATTTTTGAAATAGGCAATAGCTTCGTGACATCTGGGGAACGGAAACTTGGCCGTGGCTACCCAAATCATTTGAATTACATGACATTTATGCCAAACGTCTCTGCTCCACATATTATCTACCATTGATTGAATGCTTTATAACCATGCCATATGCATACAAACTATGCATATAGAGATGTTATCCTACTAATGCTACCAGGACGAATTATAATTAGCAATTGAAATACCAATTACCAATTGTATCTCCTTCAATTTTGTATTTTTACCTACTCGTAGAAAATAAAGGATTTTCCAGTATTTCTCATGCAATTCAACAAGTTTATTTAACTTAGAGGCCCGTTACGATTTTAATGAATCAGCACGCATCCACCACTAATTCCGCAACGCACGCATCAACCAACAGCTTGCACTAATTCCGGGAATAAACTAAACCCATTCATCAATTAAACTTTACGTACCTGTTTGAGATGGTTCCAACAAAACACGTTGGTTGTGAGCACCAGGTTTTCGGATATCGCATTAGTGATGCCTCTCTCTCTGTCAGTAACAATAACCACCTTTGGATTGTTGATGCTAATAATTTTTGCTATGGTTCTGAAGAACGTTGAATGTGCAAGTTGGGTAGTCTTTTCATGGAGCATAATGGCAAGGGGTATGATTGGCCCATCTTTAAACAGGGGGTGCTTGAAGGATACTATGGACGTGAAGAAATCGCCAACATCAAATGTGGTGTCGTAATGCACGACCATCACGGGCTGCGCTTTAACCAGCGAGTTGAAATGTTCTACCATTTCAGGATGAGTTTGTATCATTAATACCTCAGGAACTAGATCCACTTTCATCAAAATTAAGGAAGTTTCCCTTGAGAACAAGTACAACTCAAATAGGTCGTCATGCAGTTGCTCTCGACTTAACTTTTGCTGTTCATTGTAGCCTTGCTGGCGATTTCTCGGCAGATCCGCTTCTACAATTTTTCCGCCATGCTTAGCAATGCTTTCCGAGGTTACTGCCCTAATTTTAAGTAAAAATCAAAACCATGCTAGCCGTTTTATGTAGGTGGTTAAACGTTTTTATAATAAATCTTACATCTCAGCTTGCGCTGGAGTCATTTTGGCCATTAGCTTCTCCCTCAGGTTTTGTCGGACGGAAGGATTTACCTTTACATAACGGTTAGCCGTTGAATCTGACGTCACTGACCCTGAAATTGGCAAAAAGATTGTTACACTCATTTGACAGCGTTTAGTTTTTCACCAAATAGTCCGCTACGACGGAAAATCATATTAGTTTTGCCAATTTTCATTGTATTTATAAGAAAAAAATACAAGCATATTCGCAAATTTCGACAGCGCTTGCAAATGGGTTCTACAATAGGTGCTGTTTAAGACTGTGGTTATCAAAATCGGAGTGATAAAGCATGTATTCCAAAGTGTTATTCTTTGTATTTAATTTGAATAAATTAGAATATGATTTAATTAGCCAGATCGTTTGAAATGAGAGCACGTTATTCTGTAACATAATGTGTTTTTTAATTAAATGTATTTGTTATTCAGCATAACAATAGCAGAAACAAAAAAGTTTATCTACCATGCGATTTTGTTCACCTTTTAGTAGACCCATTGTTTAGTCAATTCATGGCGGTTCTTGGCAATTTAATATACTAAGATGCAAAAAATTGATTTGAAAATTAAAAAAGGGAATTAAGTGTTCCATCTTGTTTTCTCATACCAGACTCGCCGTCAGCGTCCTCCAGAGTTCGTTTTTTTGAAGAAGATTTTGGGATTTCAGCTGCCGAAGACGCGCTGCTGGAAACTACATCTCTTCGTTTTGGACTAGGCGTGTTGAAACAATCATTGATATCCACACAATCTGTAGTTTTGGTTGGCGTTTTTTGAACAGAATTTAATAAGCCTGGAGAATCAGTAGAACCTTCCATTAATTCGTCTTTAGATCGCGAGACAGGCTTGAAATGAAATTGCTTGGGACGTTTGCGGCGCACCGGGCTGTCTAATTCCAACTGCGCAGCATAGGATGTTGGAGTTGTTGGCTCCAAGGTGTCCGAGAAAGTTAACGGGCCTTCTTGTTGCTTGTCTTCAACAGGTTTCGCTATTTCCGAGCATGCAATACAAATAACGAATACAAAACAATCACTGGCTGATGATTCATTCCCATTATACATTGCGCATATCTAGCACTTACGTGTTGAATGAAACCTCGGAATAGGAAGAGTGTGGTCCAGATCTTGTGTCCCAAGCATTACAGAGTCTTCTGCATTGTTAACGGATTCTGTTGCTCCAATTGATTCACGTTCCGGAGAATCCCAAAAACTCGTAGCCTCATGCATTTCAAAATCCTCTACCACTGGCATTGAAATCTGCTTTGTCCGGTAGTTAGACTTTTTGGCTGCAACTTTATTCTGGTTTTTCGGATCAACGGATTTTCGCGGGGAAGGATACAGTCGCTTTAGAAGCTTGTGTGACTTTTTCTTCGGGGTTTTCTTAACATTTCCGTGCGGCACAGATACATACTTCTGGTGGTCAAAATCGCCAGTATAGTGCACCACAGTGCAGGGCTCCATTCTGGATCTGGGATTATTTTTCGCAGAATCTATGATAAAGCAAAGCTGCTATTAGTTCTATTCATTATTGTAACTTCAAATAATTATACTAACATTAAAGCATGAAATTGGAATAAGTTTTTAAAGTTTGTTTAAAAGTGATCTCGGGAACAGTTCGCCAAAATAACAAACGTCAATGCATAAACCTACATCACAGATACTCGCACTTTGACTCTAAAATATTTGTTCAGAGCAGCAGAAATCTATCTTTAGCTTCTGGTTGTCAATTTTCAACTAAACATTACGGTTGTGTTTGTAAATGATTAACAAAGTAACTCTATTGAACACTGTTGCTTAATAAACGGGTAAAGCAGAAATGCATGCAACAATGCAAATATTAATCTATATGTCAAGAGATATATTAATTCTACGTGAATACGTGCTGGTAAGGATTGTGAAGCACACAACGAATAGAAACATTGTGAATAAATTAGTTTGAATTACCCAACATCTCGTACTCCGTCCGATAAAAGTTAACATCGCGACCACCGCTTCTTAAAACAAAGTCGTGCCTTGTACACCATGGATCACCTTCAGGTTTCTTGAAACTTCGTTTTTCTCTCCATGTCGTGTATACGTCATCCCTCCAATACCGACGTTTTCGCAATACCGAGTCACTGAATACAAAAAGCTGCAATCCAAAAGAATGCATTTAGAAAATTTTGTAACTATGTTTGCATTTGTATAAAGTGCGACCTTACATTGTGTTTTTTCACCAAGCCTTTTTCGGTTGGAGGCGCATACGAAACCTTGCTTTTGTCAAGGTTCTCAAGAATTCTTTTAGCGTCACGTACGTCCATCGACGACGTTTGGCTGTACACCACACACTGTTCCACTAAAGGGATCGCCCACTGCGAGATATCAAATTATTGCCTCAAGTTAATTTTGTTCCTAACCTTTAATTTTTTCGCAATCAACTCCCCGTATAAGCATCCAAAATAAGTGTTTGTGACATCAATTGGAGTTAAGATAGACCCTCTTAAGAATATAACACAATCTCACTTTGGCATGTCCTACGAAATATGGTTTTACGAACGAACGAAGAAGTACAAATTTGTTCCTACAGAATCAAAATTCTTCCGCTTTTAATAAATCATCGTGTAGCTACATCCTCTGTAGGCCGTTAGACCAGAAAAACGTTAACCGATGACGATAAAGTCATAAGGCTTCTAATCACTCTATCCCTGAACACAATACCGAATACCAAACTTAAAACTGTAGTGGCCAACGTGTTAAAATTATAACAAATTGTATTCCTTGGATTTCCCGGTTTTTCAACGCAGCTTACTTTAGCATTCCATTTTCTGTATAACAAACAAGTTTCAAATGCGGAGTATTAAATACTACTAATTATTTGTACAGTTTCCAAAATCTAGTGGTTCCAAAATCCAAAATTACATTCTATTTCTATCTCTGGTCCACTTTGTGATGTTTCCTTGACCAACGATTGGCTCTTTCTAAATACAAAACATTTTATGTACACAACCTGCTGTTATCAATCGTTGATTGTAATTGGTAGCAAATTTTTGCCTTCTCCAGTTGATCAAATCACTTTCTTTAAAAATTACCTTACTGCCTTTGTATTTTAATACATGAATTACCAATGGCTTAAATAAACTTAACAATAGTAATTGCCTCCATATTTATTCTGTGCAGAATTTTTGGATAAAATATGTCAAAATGCCTCTGGTAAGAACCTTTATGTTATGTAAATATTCGAAATTTTCGATTGGGGGCTGACTTGTGATTTTACTCGAGATTCAATTCAAATTTGCAATATAGTGTGCGATTATGTTTACGGTGCGGATCAATTTATACGGTGAATTGACTGCTTTAATATTTTACACATGCAGTACAGAAAGGTACCACGACGTGCGTAAAATAAATTGCTTACCTCCATCTTCCCCGTTGCAACAATCAGGAGGAGTACTAAAAAATCAACAGCCAGGTTATATTAAGGCACGTTTGTTTCAGATACGAAATCCAACTAAAGTTTAACTTGAAATTCGAATTTTGCATGCTTCTGTTTTTTTACAACTCAGGCCTAAAAATTTAGACCTCAACTGGCCAATGTATTTAACTAATAATGCAATAAATAATTAGAAAAGTAATACTAGAAACAGTACAGATAGTCTATAATCAAGAATCCGTAAAAAAGGTTTGCCTGAAGGTTAACATATTAACATTAAACATGCTACGAGATAAGGAAAAAACTCTCGGTGAGAATTCATTCCGTAAGCCTTCTCGTTAAGCACGCCACAAAACAGTAATTGATTCGTTAGTTAGTGATTTATTAATGTTTTCCCTAATTTAATCAAACTGAATATAATTTCCTGCAGCGGAACATTCATTTTTCTCAGAGTAGACAATTTTTTCCTCAATAAGTGCACGTAATGTATGTACTACATCCTAAATGCGGCATTTTCTCACGGGAATATTCATTTTGTTAGATGCAAGCTACAAGCCAAGTTTAATGCAATAAAACCTGCGTCATGAATATGCAACCCAGCACCATGAAATTTTTTGAATCTCAAGCAATATCCGAATAAAAGCAATCCAAACTAATCTAATCAAACCAATCCAAACGGACGTCGTAAAGTCCAAGGTTGTCCCCAGCCTGTTACGCTCCATGTGCTGATTCCAATAGTTTGAAGCAAGTAAAGTATAAGTAATAAGCGGATGACCCAGAGGTTGTCCTCAGGGCCCAGCTTATTATTTTCAAAAACCTTTCCCATGCAACCAGTCACCCTTACTATGATTTAAAATTACCTATCACCAAACATGCGTAAATTTTAAATACAAACCTTACTTTTTTCGTAATTCAGGGGGATGAGGCAAAACCGGATCCCATGGATCGTCGCCAAAACTCAGCTTTTCTGTAACCCAACGTCAATTAAGATGCTCCGGTACTGGGTTGACAGAAATACCTTAGCGTAGAGAATTCAAAAAACAGAACAGCAAGGAATCGTGAAATTATATTGCACAATTTAAATAGCTAAAGGCACAAAAATTGTGGCTCAGAAAATCCTGTATTTAAAAAAGTCCATTTGGACAGCGCAGTAAAAATTTAAACCAGAAATGGACGATATACTGTTTCGTCCTCTCAAGCCAACTGTGAAAAATATTATGTCCACGAATACGCAAGCGAAGGTCCTTTTATAATCTCGGTTATCAATTCTAACATGCAACCTCATTATTGTTTTTGTTGTTCATTCAGTTTTCCGCTTACCATACAAGTGCTTGCTTAAAAGATTAACAGCACGGTGGGATTACGTTGATCTTACCCAAGTATTTGTGGAACACATAATATGGAACGAAACACATTAAGTTGTTTGCTTTTTTTGTTCGGAAAATACTTGACCAAATATGTAAAATACAAACAATGCCAAGTACCTGAAATATATTTTTATTATACTTAAATTGGAAAGACTGCAAAAAAGTAGCTGACAAAAATACTTGAAACAATAAAAAGTATGTATCATAAATGCGGCAATCTCACATCTGAATTTTTGTACGCATTTTTTAGGATCCGGACATTTCTGCAAGGGACAATTCCACAAGCGGGAATTTCAGCGGACGTTACAGCAAGGAGACTTTAGCAACGGACATTTCGGCAAGCAGAACATTCAGAACAAGTCGGAGGTTTCAGCAAGATTTGATTATTATTTATAATATGCCAAGCACCTTTACTTCTTGCATGTATCATGTCTCTGAAAGCATTATAAGATCGCCAAAAACAGTCACCGTTGCATTCTAGGTGATTGAGCTGAAAATATTTGAGAGAACTTGAAAGGCGGTTAGATGCTTTAGATATGGACCTCTATCCCTTAGCAAGCAAAAAAGGTGCTTCGCATAACAAACATCATCAATTAAAGCGAAAAGTATTTTGCTGAATCATCCTCTCTAGGGTTGGAATCGAGGAAATACTAAAATTTGTATTTACCGGTAAATACCGGTACTTACCATTTCGGACGTCCAAAATCTGGCTGCCCAAATATGTCCAAAATTCCAGTGCCGTATACCTAACGTAAAAATGGAAAACCTTAATGGCCGCGGGCATTGTGCAACGAATAATGTAATGCAACTTTTGGACAGTTTCGGGCATTTTTTTACATTGCCCGGGAAAATTGCTTTTCTCATCCCACAGGGGGAAACAGGCTGGGAAAAACTCCAACACTAGTCTTCTCCTGAAATGACCCATGCTGAAAGGTCCTAAACCCCGCTTTTTTATGTGCATTATTTTTACGCGCCGAACAAAAATGATAAACTACATAGTAATAATATTTTGCCATTTGCAGCATTGTATAAGGACGTCACTTATGTGTCCTGATAATCTTCAAAAGAGTAAACACATTGTTCAACCTTTAAGGCGCCCAACCTGAAAGGGCGTTTTGGCCTGAAAGGGGATTTTTATTTAAAGTGTATCACAACATCAAATGTCTGGACAATTGCATTCGTATTTCCATATGAAGTAATGAAGCCGATGTTTGCATCCTCTAATGCTTCTACAAATTTATTATTATTTGGGGTTTTCCTTCTCCGTGATTCCAAAAACACGAACGGAAATAACATGTAGCAGAGCCTTGTCTGAGAGCAAAATATTAAGTTTGGCCAGGTAGTGAAAGAAAAAATGTTCTTATCCCCTAATCCGGATTAGGGTTTTACGCATCAGGAATATGTGAATGTTTAAAGCCCATTACAACAAAACAAAAAAACTGACTTCATAAAAAAGGGACTACAAACATGTGTAATAATCCTGTGGTCTGTGTTGCACGAAACGGGAGTAATAATGCTATTTTGAGCAGATCGATGAATTAAACTTAGGTTAGCATCCGCTAACTGTCAGTCATTTCTTAAGGAGTGTCAAATCACAAAGTCTACTTTGGTTGTTTGGTGTAACGGAGTTTGGTGGGAAGAGAAGGATAAAATACTGATAAAAGTATACTCATTGGCTGAATTTCTATCCTAACGCGCGGAACTGAAAGTAGTTTTTCGCTGAATCTTTCCTAAGTAATAAACTCAGCGTACTACGGAGTCATTATTGAGGTAATAGAAATATTTAAATTGCTTTTATATTTACAATCGGGGTATTCTCGTATTGTTATTTTCAGTAGTCTTCAGGTCCGTTAAAACTATCTAAGAAGTTTGCGCATGTACTTAGCATTAAGTTTAGCTTTGAGAACAACCTCTATGTCATTCGTGTCAAAAATGCTTGTGTAAATAGGAAGCGTTTATAAATATCATTGTTTTGCATTGGCGGTATATGCTGTTACGACGTTTACGGTAGTTTGTGAATAGGCATGAATAGTGCAACAAAATTCCTTACACACGAGTATTAAAAATTTCGACCGTTTCTGTACACCATAAGCTAGCATTACGCAAAAAATTGGGTCACAGCGTGTTCACATTTGATTCCCTCAATTCATTCACTCTCATATGAGTTACATTTAATCACTTACATGCAAAAAATGTCGTATTTTTACCAGAATTTGGATTTGCTGTCCAGCATACGCGTAAAACAATCCGAAGCGAGTTTGTTAGAAAATCCAACATTTACAAGACACATGTGCATGATTTTTATATCAGTTATTTTTATATTTGGATGGGGAACCTTTACTTACTTTTTCTCGGTACCTCTCCAATCATGAGGGTTTTCATAAGAATGGGATTCATTTACGTAGCAAAAAAGGTTTTTGTCGCATGGCACTAGTATTTTCTCTGAGAAAGCAATCAAGTATATTAGCTTAACTGCATTTGAGGCTTCAAATTCGCATGCTTCCAATCTATCAAGAAGTTAGCTTGAAGAATTTAAAAAACTAACGCTCTTGGTTACAGATGAATCCTAACCATTATGCAGGATACGCCTTCGCGTCGTTGCATGCGACGGCTCCAACCCAACCCATGGCTCACCTAAACCTCCTTCAGACGTATGTGGGGAACTCCTATTACGTGGGACATCCTCTACATTCAGGCGGTGTATCTGGAGAACTTCCGCTACAGCAACCGAAAAGCCGGGCTTCTTTTCATTCCAAATCGACCGATTTGAGTGTCAAGGCCAAAAAAGAGACACGCGAAAAAGGTTGTGATGTACCAAGGCTTAGAAATAAATTTACAAGTAAAAAATTGTTGAAAGAAAAGAGTTTAGAAGAGCATGTTGCCCGAAGGGTAAGGGACGACGAAATGTTAGAGGTAATTGACATGGAAAGGAACAAAAAAGTTCAAGTTGACTATAAACGGTACTACTTGGAAAAGGCCATCGAAGAAAAGAAGAGCTTGTGCAATTTTGTTACGCCATCAAATTTGAGGATTACCGTAACCTTCCACGATATTTCCAGGAAGTTAGGCGAAACTGACGAACAGTTTGAGAAACGAAAAGAAGCATGGCGTTATGAACGTACAAGGACAGTGCAAGTAACTGCGGACAAGACTGTGCTAAAAAGCTATTGTAAATTATACAGTGAAACGGAGGCGCCCACACAAAATGAAATAAAACATGAGAAATATGTTAACAAAGTGCAGGTGATAAGGGGTAAAAATGATGTGGAAAAAGATATTGGTGCCATTTGGCACAGAACACTGGGCCACATAGGAAAAATGCATGATAATCCCAATACAGCTGAAATGCTAGCTAAAGGGAGAATTATAAAAAATCTGCCTAGGGTCTTATATGGGACGATACGACCAAAAAACGTAGCCTATTTAACGGGGGCAAATGTGGAAAGGGAAATAAGGCAGCGGACGCAAGCTATTGATTTGATTAAAATGTTTGAATCACCAATACCTCTCCGACATGAACAGTTTGCTCCTACTGATCAAAGACCAACGACGATGGGAAAAGCAAAGATAGTGGAATTTAGTAACGCAGCAGATAAACAATTATCAAATTGCAAGGAGGTGAGTAACAGCATCGTTCCTTCGGCTCAGTCCTCATCCACACCGTGTTACCCACCGACGCCAAGATACGTGAAATCAGGGTCGCAAACTATGACTGAACAAATTCAATCTTGGCCAACTCCCAGTGATCGTGAATTAGACATACCAGCAGCAATTATGTTTCCATCGCTACCATCTCCGCTTCTTCATTGTCCGCCTACTCCGCGGTATTTACATCCAGTCAGCAAGTCTGATGTTGAACGCCCCAAAAGTCGAAAACGTAAGCACTCTGTTTCACGAGCGACTAATAAATTAAAGTCTTCCAAAACACTTCAACTACGAGAGGGTAAATCCAAAGACTAAAACAATAGTTTGTTGCGTATGCTGAAACATAACGCCATTTTGGAACGTCTTTATGGTATATTTTAGTTAATTGTATGTCGTATAGTTTATTTAGCTACTTAATAAATCTTGTCGAGGTGTGTGCTCTATTTATATTTTCTCAAAAATGTCAAAAATGTCGTCTATTTGAATAAAATTTGTGTACGAACTATTCATTGTGTTTATTTTTTGTATAAAATAAAAAGATTGATAGATTGAAATCTAAATAAAGTTACTTGGTTTAAAGTCAGTATGTAGTATATAAAAGCTTAAATACTTTACAGAGTAGCACGCAATGTAGAGCTTTTGCAAATCGTTCTTCACATTATGCGAACTATTGTCAATTTTTCCTTTATCTAAGTACTCCTCAGTTTCATACTATAGTATCAAACAAACATTTCTTACCCAAACCAATATTTCCTTATTTCTCACGAATATGTACTGTCTCCTTCGGATGCAGGTGAATTAAAAAATGCGGTCAAATCTGTTTTAAATTATTCTATTTTGCCTTCTCATTATTTCCGTACTAGAATAAAAAGTTAGGTTCAAAAGCTAGTGTTATAATATATGATTGGCTTACGTCTTTATCTTATTGCATGGGCCCTTGTGTGTAAGCTAGCTTGGATAACATGTTTTACAAACTGCTACTGCCACCTTACATAATTTCAGATGATATGTCAGGATATGAAATGTGTGTAAATTATTTGGGGGGTGTAATTTACTTGGGAGTGTGTAGTTTACTTGGGAGTGTGTAGTTTCCTTTGGAGTGTGTAGTTTACTTGGGGTGTGTAATTTACCTTGGGGTGTGTAATTTACCCAGGAGTGTGTAATTTACCCAGGGGTGTGTAATTTACCCAGGGGTGTGTAATTTCCCCAGGAGTGTGTAATTTACTTGGGGTTGTGTAGTTTACCCAGGGGTGTGTAATTTACCCAGGAGTGTGTAATTTACTTGGGGTTGTGTAGTTTACCCAGGGGTGTGTAATTTACCC
>JAHZMY010002668.1:0-22932 GCA_027743915.1 Seira sanloemensis | reverse complement strand
AATTCCTGCAATATTTGTGAGTCAAAGTACCAATCAAACCTAAGATTGGGCATGTTTTGGTGGTTTCACTGTCAACATATACTACACTACAATTTCTCCAGTTTCTCGAGGCCATGGAATTGCGAGACCCGTTATCTCATGTATCCCCGACCGTTAATTTATCCTCGACTAGGCCAGGACCCTTATCCTAAATCCTTCCTGTATCAAGATTTGAAATACAAACCCACCGCATTCCCGCCCATTCTTGTATTCTGGATCGACGTGAAAAGGAAAGTATCAAGACTGGAAAAGGATATTGTTTGGATGGCGATAGAGAGCGGGAAACCTCTCATGGGCCTGCAGAACCGCGTGGATGTATTTGACCCGTCAAAAGAAATTCTTCAAATCCTTAAGGTGGACTCCAGTGGGAACATCATCGACCCCGTGTGGATGTTCCGCCCTCTAATGAGTTCTACCGGAAATGATGAAATGGGGAGCAAGCTCGTGAGTATTGACACTCTTCGTCTGCTCTCATCCCTAACTTCTAGAGAAGCATACCAAATATTCTACCAACATCCAAGTGACCACATCAGCTTTGACGTAAGGGCTGATGAATCAACATTTTCAAAGCCCCTTAAAACCTTATTAGATAGCTGCACCTTAATCAACTACCGCCCAAATGGGGTCCAGTGGTTCTACAAATCAGGCTTGGGCACTGAAGAGTTGACACATGCATACGTACATCTTTGGGTAAACATTCTGCGAAATTTTAGCTACCCAATCAATACTGAAATATGCTGCGTTAATGGAGTGCCTCGGTACTGCGACTTGTCGCGAAAGTGGATCACCTTCAGCAATACCAGATATTCAGGAACTTCGGACCAACTGCATCTAATGGTGGTGAATGAGACGGAAGCTAATCTCCGATTTGTGAGCTGTGGCGCTCGATTTCAGCAATCGTTTCAGTTTCGAGAGCTTCTCAAAATATTCGATGTTTACATCTGGCTCTTCATCACCATCTGCACGGCGACGCTGGCCTTTAGCCTAGCTTTCCTGCAGAATGGGAAGGTGGGCCCTGCTCGGAATCTAGCTCAGGAGGTCTCCGAATATCTTCTGAGGGTTTTAAAAGTGCTGCTTGAACAGGGAGACTCCTGTCTGGCAAAAACGGTACACGTTAGGTCCAGCTGGGCCGTGGGTCTTTTCCTATTGGTGGCGGTTGTGCTGAGCAACGCATACAAAAATACGAACGTTTACAACCTCATCCTGCCGAGAAAGCCGGTTCCGTATGAGACGGTACAAGAGCTTGTCAACGACGGTTTTGCGATAAGCACAAGAGCGCGTATACTAACAGAAGAAATTCGTTTCTTTGGAGATCAACATCCGGTTTTATCTACGTCTATCCTCTATAATTGGGGAGGTCATATACTGGCGACATCTGACTTTGAAATGTATGTTTACTCGGAGGTGCTGGCTTCGTCACGACCCAACTTTGAGACGATTTTGTTCTTTCCTGAAGTACAGCCTAAAACCTTAGTCGAAACTCGCTCGAGGCTATCGCGAGAAACAATTGAAGCGTTTCGGCGCTCGGTGGAGGGGTTCAACACTGTGCTGAGGGGTACCGACTTGGGAGAAAAGAATTACTTTTGGCCTGGCTGGAAAGCGCTGAAATACTGGTTTGTCAGGAGCTTTTTAGAGGAGGATGAGAAAGTGATATTTAAAAAATTAAGGGAATGCAATAAAACGGCACTAGTTCTCCCTCAGCAGCTGGCAACTCGATTCGCGACAAAACTCAGGGGAGAAGGCATGCCATACATTGATATTTCAACGGAAGTTTACACGGACCAAAAAATGGCCTTCAATTTGTACGGATATGTACCAGTTCATTTATTCATCAGAGTACAATTGTTGGAGGCAGCCGGCCTTTGGAGTTGGTGGAAAGATATTCTCTCAGCGAAAGCCATTCCAAGTCCACCGGAAGAAGTGAAGGGTGCTAGGGTTGATGGAAACATTGCCGTGGTTTTCATTGTTCTTGTCTTTGGATTGACTTTGGCAGTTGTCCGTTTTTTCGTGGAAAGTGGACTGAGTCTGTGGAGAAAAGGTCGTTGTGGGACAACACATTTCTGGTGGTTTGCATGTTTTCTTCGTCGGTTTTGTCAAAATTTGTGTCGGCAAAATAAAGGTGATAAGTAGCTTTGGTATAACAACGATTATAATGATTACTTATAAAGGAATGCTTCTTGTTAATATATAGACATGACGATTACGGAGGACGCCCCTGTGCCCATTCCGGAAGATCGACTTTTTCAAGCAGCAGACGGAAAGATCTCGGCTATGCCAGAAGCGTTTCAAACATCGTTAATACACTGGTAAAGCGATTTTGCAAGTAAAACGACGTTGTAATTTGGGCTGGGGTCGAGTTGATGCAATAAGAATGATGCGTGTCAGAAACGCAGTGTAAAATGTATCATGGAAAGTATGTTGTAGAAATTTATAGTAAAGAATAGTTTATTACACATTTTATTCACAATTTAAACCCGTATACATGGCGGTACCAGTCCTTAATTGCTAGTAGTCAATAAAAAACTTTACCATATTTGGTCACATGCAACATTTATCATTGTAAAACGTTGTTCCGGTTAAATATAAGGCCAAATCATTTGTAGCGGCGGTAGTTACTGTTTTTGAGAACCGAATTCTTCAAATGCACATATCTACGAAAATTAGAGGGTGTATTTTATGGCGTTGTGAATAAAGACTATTCTGCTTTCCAGAATATTTTTAATATTCGAATTTTCTAAGAATATATAATGATAATGACTAATTCGATACCTAAAATATTTCACCCAAACTCTATTTTAATTTTTCTGTACGACAACGTGCAAAATTCCGAAAACCTTAGACCTTCTCCTGCGGCAAAACAACCGCCGACAAAACTGCTTCGTGGCAAGTGCAATTATCCGCCATTGCTGCATACTGCAACAATACATCGTCGATACCCCCGAGTGATATTCCAGGTGAAAGCACAATGCAGCTAAGATCAATCCAAGCAGGAGAACCATGAAAACAACCGCAATATTCCCATCCATTCTTGCGGCTTTCGCTTTTTCCGGAGGACTTGGAATGACCCTCGCCGAGAAAACGTTGTTCCACCTACCCCACAAACCAGCTACTTCAGTCAGTCTAAGTCTGGTAAGGAGATGAATAGGCACGTACCCAAACAAATTAAAACCGATTTTCCAATTCGTGTAAGTTTCCGTTCCAATGTCGACGTAAGGCATGCCTTCGCTCCTAAGCTGTGTCGCAAATCGAGTGCACAAATGCTGTGGTAAAATCACGGCAGTCCCGTTGCATTCCCTCAATTTCGCTAACATCAACGTCTCTTCCTGACGTTGCATCTCCGAAAGAAAAGCATATGCAAGCTTCGACCAACCGACCCAAAGCACAGAGTTCTTGTACAAGTCGGTATCCCACATCACAATATAAACTGCCTCTAATAAGTTCCGAAAGATCTTGGTTGATTCTGGCAGTAAACTAGTGTGGTTTTCCAAAAACGATCCCGACCACATCTCCAATTCTATTTTCTTATACTTTGGACGAAACGAAAACGCCACCCCTGATACGATCGAGATGGCGTAATTGTGGGTGTGAATTACGTGACCTCCAAAATTCCTGTCCGTGGAGTTGAACAAGTTCTTTCTATAAATGCTCCCGTCAAGTCCCATTCGAAGGTCCACCGCTGCTGCTCTTGTGTAAGAGGAAAAGCTGTCGTTCACGAGTTCCTCAAACGTTTCGTACGGAATCGGTCTTCTCGGTAAGATGAGGTTGTAAACATTCGTGTTTTTGTAGGCGTTGCTCAGCACAACCGCTACGAGGAGAAATGGTCCCACCACCCACGTAAACTGCTTCTGAGTGTGCAATACGTTCGCCAAAAACGAATCGCCTTGCTCGAGCAACACTTTCAGAATTTTAAACATGTGGTCAAATACCAGCTGATCAGATTTCATACCAGACTGAGTTTTTGTCGTATTTAGAAAAGCCAAGCTAACCGCAAGGGTCGCCACACAAATGGCCATGAAAAGCCAAATGTACACATCGAATATCTTGAGCAGCTCTCGAAACTGGAACGGTTGTTTAAATCGTACCCCGCAGCTGACGAATCGTAGGTTGGACTCGGTGTCGTCCACCAACATTTCGTAAGTCGAATTCGCCGTTCCAAGTGACCTAGTATATGCAAATGTTATCCAGGGACTAATAAAACTTTTGGATTCGACTTTCCCATTGACACAATACTCTCGAAACTCCAAGTCGTAACTGAAGTTACGGAAGATGCTTGCCCAAATGTTTACGTAGGCGTGGCTAATCTTTTCATTGCCCAGTCCAGACTCGAAGGACCATTTGAATTCGTTTGGATGCATATTGATAGCTTCGCAGTTTGCCAGGATAGTTTGAATGGGGTCAATGTAAGGATTCTCGCGAAGACTGACTCGAAAATTCACGTGGGCATTTGGATGCGGGTAGAATATCTCCATTGCCGCTATTGATGTGAGTGATGGCAACCGACGCAGTCTGTCAAAAGTCACAAGTTGGCTTTCGACCCGTAAGTTTCCACCCATGTCTGGATCCAGCATAGGCCTGAACATCCAGACGGGATCTGTGATTTTCCCTTGATCATCTACCTTCAGCAAATGAAATGTCTCCTTCTGTTGCTTAAAAGTCGCTGGATTAGAAAAATCATCAATAACAGAGGGCAACCTGAGCTCTTCGAACATCCACCACCAAATAGTTAAATCTTCCTTTCCGTCCTGGCCCATTGCCAAGTCTATCCAAAACTGAAGAATTGGCGGAGAAGTAATTGGCGTATACATCAACTTCTCGTATCGAAAAACTTTGGGATAGAGGGACTTGTAGCCTTGGAACCAATTTGGTCGGCCACGCGGGTACATGAGATAGCGCACCTCGCAGTTCCATGGTTTTGAGAAGCTGGAGAAATTATAGTGTAAGATGCGCAGGCAATGGTCTCCCGTGTGTGGGTCAGCTCGTAAATTGGAGAAGTACTTGGAATCGCAGGATTTGCAGGAGTGACCTGGACTGAGCTTGGCATTTTGTGGGAGCCATGCATACATTGTTTCGAAGGATCCCCAACGGTCGACCCCGGGAAAAGCGATTCGGTAGGCTCGTCGTAGCACAATGGGGGAGTCGAGCGGGGGAATATCCACGCCATGAAAGTTGTCAATCAGCTGAAAACAATTTAGATTCTGAAATATTTCCAGGAAATTATTGAGATTTTGGATCGGTGGAAGCTTTGCCGGGCCGCTGATTCGGCTTGAGTTAAAGATGTCGTTGGGGTCGATTTCCAAGCAATTGCGACATGCGGAGAAGTGGAGCACCGTAAACACTTGAAGCAAGCATAAAAATGCTTTCTGTTTTAATGCTGTTACAAACATCATGTCGCTTTAGATTTTGTATTGTGTATCAAAAAGCAGACGTTCTCAGAGACGCCGAAACTCACTTGATGATGCTTATTTTTCCTTTTTAAAATTTAGAGTGGATTCGTTACTTTGTTTAACGATAAAATTGTGTTCTACATTTAGACTACCAGTAACTAGAAATCAGATCTATGCAAAGGTGTTTCCACTCGAAAAAGAGAATTGCCGCCGCTACAAAATTTTCATTTTTATTCGTTCTCAGAAAAACGCTGAAATGGGTGTTGCAAATATCAACATTGAATAATAGTTTATCGTATTCTCGAATTGAATTAGGCAAAGCACTATTTGCTTGTAAACTCAAACAATAATTAAGTGTGTTGCCAAAAGTGCCGGCAGAGAAGAAAGTAATTAATAATTATATCATCTATAAATGCCTGACCCGACATATCTTGTACATAAGTGTTAAACCACTTCACTAAGGTAAACAAACACTACCATACAGACTGTGGCGCGAGAAGTAATTACTTTGAAATGTTCGATACTTTAGAGAAATTATAAGCTTAGTAAATTACGTTTCTGGCATGTGTAGTAGAAACCCATTTTTCCGGCTAATCACTTATTAAAAGTTTAATTATCATGCATGGTAAGCGGAACTGGCGGTACCTTTATCCCATTTGTAACGGTAAGGGACGAAAGATGTTCGCATGTATTCCTTTGAAAGCTAAAAAATTAAAATATCGTGCTACTTTGTATTTAATAACAAAACCGACTCGCATGCAAAAACTCGCGGAATCAGGTATTTGTTTAGCATTCGTATATTAGCCCCATTTGAAGCAAATTTTTTAAATCTTGGAGCTTCAAACATTTAAGGAAAATTTTTCAATTGTTCTAACTTTGTCGGGGTTTCTTAGGGTTTCCGTAATTTCGTGGAATGACTACCACACTGAATCTTTATAACTGAAATAGTTATTTACCCCACGGATTTCGTCTTCCATTTTCTAAGGGCTTCCGCGGACCCTGCGCCTGCCGCTCACTCTTTGCACAAATGCGTTACTTGTGTTAAGTGTTTTCGTAATTAACATCAAATAGCTATTACTACTACATTGTTTCGATAAGTGTATACTAAAGCATAAACAATTTGTCTTTGGCGGTTTGTTTATTACCTGTTTGTAAACCAATCTTTTATAATGGCATATTGAAACGTTGTTGCTACGATTTGTTTAATGTTGTATTTTAATTGTGAATATTATGTTTTAGACAAAGCTATAAAAACAAAAAAGCGACCAAAGTGTTTTGGAAGGTCGACCAGGTTGATGGCAAATGGGCGTGAAATGTCCAGTGAGACTTTTTAAGTCAATTTGCTTTTAGGAAACGTTTCTCTCGCCTCAAGAAACGGATACGTATTTAGAAACTAGAAAAATTGCAACACCTGTAGTAAATCGGAACAGACAAATTCATGGGAAGTTCTATAGTTGGTGGTTAAGCTATTCCATCAATTCTAGCAAGCAAGTTCTATTGTTGCACTACCGCTGCGCTTGATTAAACTTTAAAAATGCTGATCTTGAAGGTTCGACAAAGGCAACCCCCGCAAATATGATATGATAGGAAAATGTAATGAAGTTAAATTCCGAAATATTGTCCAAAAGAGTCTGACTACGTGCATAACAAACTGTAAGGTTGGAATGCTGGATGGAATGTAATGGGTAAATGCCATTTTAGACGTAGGAAACTTAACTGCACAAACTGTCCAAAACGCCGTGTATACAATGTAAACAGTCAGAAAATTTCAAGGGTTTTGTCATTGCGAGAAAAAAATTGGGTCATTTCTGCTTTATTTTTCATGAAAAGAGTGTTTTTCGCATCTCATTGAAAAATCTTTTAACTGCGGAGAACCGCAAAACTGAAACGCTGAAATTGAATCACATTTATAGCTACGGGAGTGATTCTTAATTCATTACATGAGTAGTGTGTGTAATACTTGAAATGTTTAATTATTTAAAGTTTTTAGCAAATACGTAAATTGACTGTTGCCCGTGGTTCAATAGAACGTAACCCGATCAATTTGCTACAGATATATGAAATTTTCCTGTTGCTTACTATAGATACCGATAATGTGAAATAAATACGTGCATAAGGTAAGTATGATCATAAAAATGCTTAAAAAATCTAAATCATCCAGGTCGAATGTTTGGTTTAATGGATGATTTTGATTTCTAGATGCAATTGGACAACTATTTGTCCAAAACTGCGCACAAGAGCAAAAGTTATTATCACTCCATTTATCCTCCATGTTAAATTCGGTTTCCACACGCACACAGTTACCTCAGTTACATGCGCTTTGTGGAACAAACCATTATTTTATGGGGCTACCTGCGATTTGTATTGTTTCGAAAAAAGGTCAAAAGTGATATCACTATGGGTATCCCTTTTTGGGTAAGTCCCATTTACGTCATGTAGTAAAAAAGTACCCTTCACTTTTTCTCTCTTTCAGCCTCTCCTTAAATCCTTGGTCTGCAAATATGTTTTTTGAAAAAACTTCTGTCACATGATGCCCCATATCTGAATGCTTCGTTTCCAAAAGCGCATGTAAAACTTTCAACACGCGTGAAAACCGAATTTAACATGAGGGTTAGTCGGAGTGCTATTAACTTTTGCTCCTGAGTGTATAATGCGGGGAAAATTCTAACCAAAAAACAAAAGTTGAAAGTTTACGTGAAACATTTTTCTTTATCTTAGTGATTTGAACCTCTTCTACAGATATGGGATTTATTATCGAAACCCAAAAAGCTATAAAATGTAAAAAAAATGTCATGCAGAACGAAAATTGCATTCTGAATACCAAAAACTGAAGCACCTAATGATTATCGTCAACCTGCATTTGATATATGGCACCTGTTAAGATAAGAAGCCACAATACTGTCAAAATGAGTCGATTATCTCACCTGAAATTTAAAAGCTTATCGCTGAAGCACCTAATGATTATCGTCAACCTGCATTTGATATATGGCACCTGTTAAGATAAGAAGCCACAATACTGTCAAAATGAGTCGATTATCTCACCTGAAATTTGAAAGCTTATCGCGTGCCCCTCACTTCGCAAAAAATTTTCATCCATGTGTAAGCTCGATACTGGAATTACATTTCGTAATCAAAATAAACACAAACAATTACCTTTAATTAAATTCCAGTTTGAAGCGGAAATTCCGAGCCACCATTTGCTGGGAACGATTGGGCTATAATAAATAATTGCATAATCGCAAAACAGTGCATCGACCGAATACCTAATTGTAAATCAAGAGTAGATATATGTGTAGTTGTAAACCGGGAAAATAATGAGTGGAATATGCCGGTAAAATCAGTCAATTTCCGCTTGGGCAAGCAAAACAGCTGCGAGAGTTTTAATTTAAACATCTCCTACGTTTATCGCGTATGATTACATTTTTCTTTATATCAGCTGAATGGACTCGGATGCTGGGAAAAACTAAAAGTGACATACACCGGTAAATTCCGGTAAAAACTACTGAGTGAATACGAATTAGTTGTCAAAAGCTATTCCTTGCCCCAATGTCATGTACACGACGAGAAAAAATTATTAACTGCAGCTTGGTAAGACCAAAAATGTTATGAAATTGACATGGGATTTGCACAAATTTGAGATCATTTAGTACCATTTTGGATCTGGCGTCTTCAATAGGACATCCAGATCCGTCTGGTGGAAATAAATTTTCAGAGGGAAAAAACCGTAGTTTGTTTTTGTAACATTATTACTAAACAAACTATATAAGACCAGCGAATTACACCGGGTAACATTTTTTCCATCAGCAATTTTAAAACTTTCGATGACCAAAATGAAAAAACTCCTAACCACGTGATTTGTACCATTTGTCTCACAACGTCCTTAACCATTGATTTAAATTTTTTTTTCTACCGCAAAAAGGGTTAAACAGTTTTATTTTAAAGATTTCACAGAGATTTATAATATAATTTTTGCCACTAAAGGTTTTGGGGAGCCTTGCACGACCAAATTGAATATACAAGATTTTACCGGTATTTACCACTTGATCTATTTCCCAGAGTCAAGCACTACCAATTGATTGTCTTTATTAAAGCTTATTAATATTGCCACACTTATGGAAGACGGCTTCTGCCCATTCACGTCCCAATGACGTCAGTCTCTTCCTCATCGTCCCTCATCCAAGCCAATATTCCAATCCAGTTACGCAATCCCCAATTCACACTAATTTAAATTATTCCAACTTCTCGCGAATAGTTGTACTTTCACAATAAAACATTCTTTCCAAATAATTCAATCCATATAGTATAGAGTCACACACTTCATCAATCCTAAATATGCAAAGTAGGTACGACATAACAAATAACAAACCAGTCACCAGTAGACATGTCATCACCACCGCAGTTTCCAGCTAATAATGATTTATCTTCGCCTGCAGCCTGTCCACCGAAAACAAGAAAATGCGTGATGCTGAACCGATTACGATTACGATGACAGCAGGTAGGCAAATTTCCACGTCTGCAAATCTTTTTTTCTGGAACTTTAAACTTTTATTGACAATTGATGACAATACAAATTCACATCCGGGAATTCGCCAGGCGCAAATAAATTTTTCACGTGGACAGAGAACAAAGGATTGTTTTGGTGAGAATAAACTCTAGTGGGTCATTAGTCGTTATGAGTAAAAAAATCAGGTATAAATAGTCAGGGCGGTGTTGAATCTGTACATCACAATCGAGTTGAGATCTTCTCAAGCAAAAAAATAAAATAAAGTTTTAAGAGCAATTTAGAATTCCCTTAAAATCGTTTTCAAAATGAAAACTTTCATTGCCGTTGCAGCGGTCGCCGTTTTGGCTGTCGTTTTCGTTGAGATCTCTGAGGTAAATTGGTTTAATTTGTATTTCATTGACGCCGTTCTTATGGAAATCATAAAATTTGAGTTACCTACATTTATTTTTGATATCCATTCCTAAAATTCCCTTTCTACGTTTAGAAGATTATATTCGGTTTTAATTTGACATTTGAAGGGAACAATTTCTGACTGGCCAAAGCCTTTTAGTAGCATATAAAAAACTTGACGTAGGTAAAAAATAATTAAAATATCTGCTTCTGGTTTTAAATGTAAACTCTACCCGAAAATTGGCCTTAGCCTGAACTCGTCCAATTTTTTTTCAAAAATCAATCACTGCTCTAATGCACTCGAATATTTCCCTAAGGACATATCGTTTTAACGTTTTAAATATCGGTTTTTAAGCAAACTTCTAGAAAGAGTATTTCCATGAAAAAAAATCCTCTATTAGTTCTACACTTGCATAAAGTAATTGATTGTAACATTTTACCACACTTGTCTCATTCTTCTGTTCCAATCTTTCCCGCTTCGATAGATCACAGCCCAAGGTGAAAACGACCGCCGCTGCCCCGCCAACAGACGCCCGCCACTCAACACAACCGAGGTCGAGTGCGACCGCCGAGCCAGCCTTGGGGCCCGTCTCGCCTGCTGNGGCGAGACGGGCCCCAAGGCTGGCTCGCCTGCTGCAGACAATGCCGCCGCTGCTACCGTCCCCAACAGCTCCAGCGCACGCCCGGCTGCATCATTGAGAGGAAGTGTACCTGCCTCGCAAGACCCGAATCAGGCAGCTCCACCACCGAAGGCACTGCCACCACGGGAGGTGAGGGTGAGATCACCACTCCCCCCGCTGGAGAGGTGACCACCCCAGGAAATGGTGGTGAGATTACGACCCCAGCCGAAGGCGGTGATGTGACCACTGATGCCCCTGTGGTGTAACTGGAAAAAGGACATTTTGTGATATTTTGATTAACTTGAATGCGCGATAAATATGAAACCCATTAATTTTGTAAAAGCAGTTAAAAATATGAAATAAATCAGAGAGGCAATTTTAGCAGTAGAATGATCCGATTTGTGCAGTTGAGCTATTTATTTGAGAAAAAAGCTGGTTTCGTCTCTGACTTATCAGTTGCAGCTACATCTCCTAAAGAAGCTGCGCTGATTGCATATGTCATTCACATATTTATTGGGAGCAGAAATTTGCTGTGCGGCTTCTGAAGGCCTTCATAGTTGGCTTCCGCATTAACCTTAATTTCTCAAACACAGTGATGAATTTAATAAATCGCTATCAAATTTAAGTTATCAGCACCTATAAATACAAACTCGCCCGACCATGGACTGCTACCTAATAAAAATTTCGAACTGCTCCTGATTTCTAAAGTAGCTTTGTGGGAATACCGTTGCATATATTTAAATTTACTTGCATGACCATTATTTTTTTACTTAAATCATGTAACGTCGTATCCAATCCAGTAATGAGATATTTATTACAGTTTGCAGACAACTGCTTAAAAATAGGTTTATATTATTTATGGCTTTATCAGTTGAAGTTAATCTTGACAATGAGGTCCATTGCCTTGCTTGTTTGAGGCATGCAAAGCTGATTTTATAATGGCGAAAAACTAATTTATCTATGACGGAAGAGACACGACCTTTCACAAAAATCGACTTCATTTACTCCCATAAGAGATAATTCCAGTAGCCTAAGTTATTTTTATAAATCAGGTTATTGGCCCACAACTAAAACAACATTTTGCTTTTTGCTACTTTCCCCACGTCTTTGTTGGGCAGTGGCTGAACAAGCCCCTGTTCAGGCAGAAAATTTCCGGGGCCGGGCCTTCCTAATTTGGGTCGAAATAGGTCTCTAAATATTAAGGTTGAGTGGAAGCCAACAAAGCAAGCGCTCTGTAGACAATACGCCATGGGAAAAAACTAAAGAGACAGAAAGTTCCCAAATTCAAAGAAGAACTTCTACGCTGGCTTTTTTATATGTCGTGTTTTAGCTGACTACCAATACACATATAACTTTTGATGGATGAAACCGTAGTCACAATTAAATCTGGAATTTTTGAAACGGGCGGAGACCAAATTAATGAATCATTGGTTGCATGCATAACGTTACGTCACAAAAAGTAATAGTATTATCGGTACGGGGCACAATTTCATCAAAGTAGCCTTCAAATCCAAAAACAAGACTTCAGTCAGATGCTTAAAATATTAAGCTTTACTTTCAAGCTCGCTTTGATTTTTTTGCGAAAATTTTTTTGCTCATCAGAATCATCTCTTCCTACGGCTGTATTTCGGAATCTGTAAATGACGTTCATTTTAATACTAGTAATCTGATTTGTGCTAACATTTTAGCTTTTGTAAAAACCTCAAAACTGTTTTTAAATTTACTTTCACCCAAAACTATTTTCAATAGGCTGTCCTAAACCAGTCTCTCCAAAACTCATTTCAGATGAAAGGTATGAGTTTCCTCACCACGCACCAACTGTCTATATTTTCTCCATCCTTTACATATATCGTAATGCGGCTTGGGACGTTCTAAACGATATTTTCCCGATTTTCCGGCGCTTACATAATTAGTAATTTACAAAATTCATCACATCTCAAAGCGATAATATCCGACGCAATTGGTTGACGTCATTTCAGTGTCCAAACTAAATCATTTCTGTCAAGAACTACTCGAATGTCACAGCAAAGAAAAGCCTTTCCAAGCACCGGGGCAATGTGAGCAAATCCCACAATGCAATTAGCACGAGTTCAACACGTTTTTCTTTCTCCTGAACAATGATATTTTTTAACATTCCATTTCACTGGGAACGCCCGATTGGGTAAATTAATTATTTTGTTTTGAAACAATAAATCCAACCTGTCTAGTTTATGACAGGTGTTAGACAAAACATACGTATGAACATCCGCAAGTGCCATTCGCAAATAAATTATTCACGCGCTCATCAAACTCACCTTCAGATTTTGAGACAAAACACATTGCTAATTAATTAAAATTCGTGCGTAAATTAGCTCCGTTAAAGTATAAAAGCTCCGAGCGGCGTTGAAGCTTGGCATCAAAGTCAGTCTCCAGTTCAGCTTTCCCGGACAATCCAAGTTTGTTGAAAAAGGGTTTTCAAAAATTCTTGAAAATGAAATCTTTCATCACCATCGCTGCTGTAGCCCTCGTGGCAGTTTTCTCCGTGGAGATTGGCCAGGTAATAATTGTTTTATCAATAATATTTATTCACGAAAATTTTTACTTTATTTTTTTTCATTGCCAAAATTAGTTTCCAAGAATATAGATCCAAGAATATTTATCGAGACTTATTCTTTTTAATAATATTGCATTCGAATAACCTGGGCCTTTCAGAGATGCTCAAAATTTATTTTCTAAAATATTGTGAGGCTTGAAATTGACGAAATATTCACGAACTATAAAAATGCTACTGGGTGGTGTCATAATCGGGGAAAGTTAAAACTGGAAATTTCAGTTAATCTCATTTTTAACGGCTATTAACTTAGCTACAGAGACGTGGGATAAGCGTAATGGAGGGGGCAATTTGAGACTAATAATGTAACTATGATATTAGTCGTCATTTTGGATTCATTTACACCCTTTAAATTTTGTGCAGGGAAAATCGTTTCTCTATCTTTGATGGAAGCCTGTGACTGGGAAAAATTCTACGAGTAATTTTAAGTTTGGGGTTTCTCGCGAAGAAATTAAACAAATAAAAGTGGAACCCGCAATACATTATCCCTTAAAGTCGTACTAATTCCAGTAAATTTTTCGTCTCATGTTGCCCCAATCATGAGGTATTCTCTTTCTTAAAGTGACATAAAAATTAGTTGTTGGACCTTTTGGTCAGGTAAATTGACGACGTCCAAAATTGTGCTAACTTACTGATAAATATTTACTGGTTTTAACCATCCGGAATTATTATTCAGGTTTCCGTTCCTTCCCTTAAAAATCCCGTAAAGTGCTTATATGTATTTAAACAAAACTTTTAAAAATTATTTCAAGGTCGCCGGCCAAAGCCGTTGCCTCGCCCCAAAGAATACGACGGCGGTAGTCTGCAACCTCCGTGCAAATCTCGTCGCCCGACTCGCCTGCAACCTCCAATGCAGCCTGTGCTACCGCTCCCGAGACACTCCAGCCCACACGCGGCTGCATCGTCGAGAACAGGTGCACGTGCCTCGCCAAGCCTGGCGCGGTTTCTACAACAACGGAAGCAACTGGAACGACTGGCGGTCAGGATGAGGTCACCACTCCCGGACAACCAGAAGTCACCACTCCTGGACAACCAGAAGTCACCACTCCTGGACAACCAGAAGTCACCACTCCTGGACAACCAGATGTCACCACTCCCGGACAACCTGATGTCACGACTCCCGGGCAACCAGATGTCACCACTCCCGGACAACCAGATGTCACCACTCCCGGACAACCAGATGTCACCACTCCCGGACAACCAGATGTCACCACTCCTGGACTACCAGATGTCACCACTCCCGGCGTGGATGTGACCACTGCTCCTCTCCCACTCCAGTAAGCTAGGAATTGTGACGCCGGTAGAATAAATTATTGATTGACATTGGTTGTAAGAATATGTGAGTTGGAATGAAATAAATCAGACAATTATTATTTGCATGGAACCTATGATTCTGTTTCGTCTTGAAATCGTTTAATCAAAGTTGACAACAGTGTAAAATTGTACATAGAAAGAAAAATCAGTGGCGTAATCGGTTTTATCAGGAATAATTGTAAAATCGAGTCGAAAACAAGTAAAAATTATCTTGCACATGCATATTGAAAAATTAAAATCATATCGCGAAAACTGCGTCAAATCTACCTTCGTCGTCTCATTGTTTTTGTATTATTAGAGGCTTTCTCTTGATCATTCTGCATGGGTTAAAAGTGAAAAGGTTAACTCATAATTTTTACCGTTTGAAAACTGGCTGACGATACTTGAGAAAAGAAAGGGAAACCCAGCAAACACTGAATGCATACCCACACCACTTGTCTAAGGTGCTAGCTAGTAATAAACAAATGTCAAAATTCAATTTTTATATTGATAAATATTAATAATGAGCGAGTCCAAAACCGAATTTAATCCATAGCATTATTTCAAAAAATAATATGGACAGAAAAAGCAGTCCAAATAGAACTTCAGGGTCTTTACTGGCATTTAATTGGGATTTTAAATACAATTTTTATTCTATTAAAATACTGAAAATTATTATTCGACAACAAATCTAATGTCTCGAACAATATTCTGTTGGCAGCTGAAGAGGAAATAGACTTCCAAGAAGTACAATGTAAGTCCCCATCTTCGTTTTTTTGCCTTTTTTGCAGTGAAATGTCACCATCCGTTAACCTGTGACATTTTATTCACAAATAAACTTTTTCTTCTGTACAGATGAAAATAAGAAAAAAGTTACTGTCCGTGAAATGGGCAATTTTTGAAGGCATTGGTTTGGGAAATTTGATTGCAAAAGGTTTTGAATATTTACTTATGAATGTGAATGAAGATAAGTTTGCTTGAATTTTGATTTAGTTTATAATTACAAATGCAGATCTTTCTACTACTGATACAACATCTGGTGAAGATTAAAAAAACAGTTTAACAAATTGCCCCAGAAAATAATATTGCGACCTTTTCATACTACCAATTTTGCCAAATTCCAAGGGATTGGTATGCCAATACTATGCCCATCACATCACATTTATTAAACAACGCAAATATTTTGATTCAATCCGTAGCAATAAAATAAGAATTAAGTTTTTTTTAATTCATAATATTCGCATTAGCCCTAATACCTAAACTTGAGCTATTTTATTTACATTCAACTTACCCAAAGTATTAAGAGGTAACACTTGAGTAAATAAACAATAAATTCGGCATGCGTCAAAAACATCCTGTTTGTGGTAAACTAATCGAAGGAAAACTGGTTCGCGTCAGGCTTAATTCTCTAATAAATCAAGTTAAGTTCAAATCATGTCATGCGTTGCTATCGTGTGGATGACATTGAACGTCGGATTGAAGTCAATTGACGCAGTCTGGCCAAAGCGTGTGCCAATTACGTTATTCTTTTGAAATTCAGGTGCAGAGATGGGAAAAGTGTTAGAGAGAAAATGAGAATATTTTGCAAATTTGGCATAGGTTTTTTATTCGCCGATCTGCTTCAAAACTGACTGGATTGTAGATTCATAAGAAAGAATAATTGCGACTTTTAACTCTTACGGTGGTAATTTCTGGGGCATTATGAAAGATTTGTTAACCGTTGTTTTCGTGGCTGTGGCTGGAGCCCTTGTTTTCCAGGCTTCCAGTGTAAATAAAATACACAATTTACACACTTTCAGTTGATTGAATTCGAATTTCTAGTTTCATCATTAGAATTTATTAAACAAACATCCTGAAAATCGTTCCTTCAAATTTTAAAAAATCAGAACACTTACTTAGTAATAGTTAAGAATCGAAATGCCTTAATCCTGGCCAAAACCATTTCCCTGTGAGATGTTCAAAATTATCTAAAACTTACGCTAGGAGCATTACTCCGGCCATCTTACAATGCCCCAGGCATTAAGTTTCCCTGTCCATCATACGGTGGTGTGTTTGTAGACAGTTTCGGACAGCTATAACTGAGGCGTCCAAAACAGTATTTAAGATTTCCTAGATTTTGCCACTATTGACCAACTTTAGTTTTTCCCAGATACGAGATGAAGATATTTGAGAATGAAAATTACGTTAACAAATTTTGTTTTTCTGTCTTGCAATATAATATTTGCAAACTCGCAACGATATTTAACAACACAATATATTTTGTCCTCAACTAATATCTAATTTGCCCTTTAAAGTCAATATTTCTTCTAAACCTTTCAGAGCCACGCCCTATGCTTCGGCCAACAACCAAAAATCACTGACAACTCGACCTGCTCGAACGTCACCGACATCCGAACCGGCCTGTGTCAAATGCGATGTCTCCTATGCAGCTTCAGTCAAGTTGCCCCACCATTCGGATGCCTCAACGAGAACGACTCTTCGTGCCAATGCATCGGGCGTCCAGCTGGTGAAGGTGGTGGAAGCAACGCCACTACCACATCTCGCCCGAGTTTGAATGGGACGACCTCAGCCATTCCCATCAACGGCACCAGCATAAGTACATTCCTCCCAAATAATGGAACGAGCACACCGTCCCCCGCTGCAAATGCTACTACCGTTGCGCCGGCGGGTTCGACTGGGACGGATTCAACTGGAGTTAGCCGCGGCATGTTGTTTGGCTGAATATCATTATTACTGACTGAGTAAAACTTAATGCATTTGAAAATAAAATTAGTTGGTAATTCTAATCTAATCTTGAAATTGTTTAGCATGTGACCACCGGTTTACCAACTTTGTTGGCTTTAATAAAGAAATATTTCGCGAAAACACATATTCATCAACAAACTAAAATGTCATATTCGCAGGGCGCAATATTTTGTATTTGATCGCTTTCACTGCATCCAAATTAATTATTGAAATTGAATAAACTCCTAAATATAATTAATTGGATTTTAGGGGCGATACATAAACGACGTCATGTGTTATGTACCGTGGCATGGCACTTTGAACTCAATTTACACTTCAGGCAACATGGTTAAAGTTTTGCAGATGCAGGCTAGGATATTTTAACGAATATCTCAATTTTGGCTTTTCAAGCTCTCAAACAACTCGAACTACATAATAACTTTCTTGCCCCAAACATAAACACGCATCATAATACGGTCTGCCCTTGTGCAAATCATGACCGTTCGTTTAAGTAATATTTCAAATTTCGCCACTTATAAAATTGTATTCGTCTACTAATATTTTGATTATTGTATTCTTATACTAATATTTTTATTGCATACATTTTTTTATTTGACAATTTTATATCTGTCTCCAGTTTCCTCAACTGAGGTTCTGTTTCTGATAACAATAAATCCTCTTATTCTTCTTGCTAAACTATATTAGGAAACTGTTATATTAAAAACAAAGCTTGCTTATTATGACAGCTTTTATTTCATTAACGAAATAGTGCAGACCAACCACTGGATTTCTCGAAAACATAATTACAATTTTCTAGATTCAAGGCTGGTTAGCATGCAATGCTTATAAAGTCAACGGAAGCCGGCTGTTAACTGATGAGGTATTCTGTAGTTTGTTATCTTCAGCTTTAATTTTATTTGTGTGTCCTCTCTTTAAATTCTAAACTAAATTCGCTTAGTTACTAAATTCAGGAAAGCTCTATCACTCAAAGCATTGCTTACATTGGAAACAAACTCATTGGACTCGATTCCTAATTCCAACAAAAATTTCCCAATTGCGATTCCATACATGGCTACACAAAAGATGAGCACGGACAAGAGCTTATCAAACGTGATTCTGTCATTCTGAATGACCATCTTTTCTGTGGGACGGTCATCCACTGTGTAGTTGAAGTATGTCCGCAAAACAAAGTCCGAGATGGAATTGGTATGTTGAGGCAGACCACCTTCTCTTATTCTCCGAATCGTCACGGCTAACCAGTGTCTGTTGATTGTGCTGAATTGCCAGAATTTATTTTGAAGGCCAATGATTTCCGGAATTCTGTGGCACTTCGTTCGGCCCATTTTGTTTCCTTCCATATCTGATGTTTCGCGCTCGATAACTTGCGGCATGAGCATGTCTGCAGAATCCCACATCGTCGCATACTTTTCCTTAAGATGCTTTGCAACTACAGGTACTAGTTCAAACCGGATGTTTGGAATTTCCTTGAAGGTGGTGTTGAGCAGGAGTTCCAATCCCTGTTTCTCAAAGTGGATTTTGAATTTAGATTTAGGGTGTGGGGAGTTGTAGAGGGAGAACCAAATCACCTTGTAATTCGCCTCCAGCATTTCCCTCATACTCTTAAAGATTTTGGGTTGACTTGGGGCGACCACGATACTAGTGATCCCGTTTCCATAGAGATTGCTTATAAAGAAGACAACAAAATGTAAGAAGATTAAGGTAGCGACATATTTCCTTTTCTCTTTTAAGCAATCGCAATGCGCCTTCGTCAGCAGGACTTCCAGTTGATCAAGTGCAATGCTTCCCAGCTTCCTCGTCCCAAATGAATTGTCATGTATCAGGAAAAGGACGAGAAAAGTACAGATTTGCGACACTATGAAAATAATCCAGCAGAGTCTAGCGAATGGATCAATCCAAATGCCTCCATCACCCAGGAAGATGTGTTTGCTCCCAGTATGCTTGCAGTAAATCAAGTACTCAAATACAGTGTTAGTGAATGAGAGTAGAGATATTGCAGAATTTGAGGTCGCCCAGAAGGATGAAATCCAGGCCTGGTTGTTTGATTTCCGCACATGCGACCATTCCTTGTTCTTGTGGAACACTTGGACGCTCAAATTGTGGGTGTCTTTGAGGTACAGGGTATCCATTAACGCTTCATTGCAAAGCCATACGTGATTTGATTTTCCCAGAAACAAACGGGCGCAGGCAAACCTGTCATTATCATACCAATCTGTGAAGTAGTCGTGTCTGATAAAAGTCAAGGATTGAATCCTTAAGCCCCCATTGTTCCAAAACATTTGCTTGTGAAGCTGCACTGGATTCCACAGAAGCTCCAGTGTCGATCCAAACAAGGGAAATGTGTCGATGCGTAACTATCCTTGATGAATGACCGCGATTAATTTAATGGCAGGGAGTAGACTAAGTTCATTAATAAAAGCTAAATCTGCTGATGAAGCTGGCTGATGTTTCTCTACACAAAACACAATCACGTTGTGGGGCTGATCGACGAAGGATTCAAGATTCTGAGTTATTGTTGGATTGGTTGTAGTGCTCCACGGGCCTAGCAAAATGTTATGTGGAACGCTGAAGCGGGTGAAATTTGAAGTTAAATTGTAGTTTATATTGTCTGAATAAGAGTGAAAAACAAATAGGAAATTGTCATCCACCTTGAACGCCTTTTGAAGATATGGCACAGTAAGGGAGGACGTTGTGCCGAATTTTGTCTCGTGATGCAGGGCGTATGATAAGGTACTGAGCGTCTGCAGATGCAATACGAGGAACAAGTTGAAGTGTTTCATTGCCGTTATTTCTCCACGTTTTAATTGCAAAAATGGTTAAAGATAGTTCCGACGCTTGAATAGACAAAAGTCTTCAAAAACCCGCTGCAATCGTATTTCGCAGTTTGACGTGTCTCTGTGTAATTCAAATTGCGGTGTCTGGATGCGTCGGCAATGAAACTCAGATATTTGCAGCCAGTTGTATTGCCAGGGTAGTTCAATGTATGATTAGTTTTGCTCCAATATAGTTAATGGCGCGACCATGGGTGTCCTCGCCGACCATGCGTGCCGACCTCGCGTTGGTTTGAACCTATGCCTATACGTATCCCGCTTTAGTTGTGTTGTACATAAGCCAAGGCTAGAGGTAACCTAGCAACTAGGATCCCAAAAATATTGAAAATTCAATTTGTATATAGGCTACATTTAATTATTACTAAAATGTGTACCGAGAAGGAAAGATAAATAAATTTTAAAAGTAAAAAACTGCTAACATTAATTTCAATATATACTTGTGATACGTTTTCAAACACTTAGTGTAAGCCTTGATGGCAACGATGCAGTCGTATTATTACTCCAGGAAAACGTCCTGGCCTGCTTTGTGAACCGGCAGTCGATGCAATACTTTATTTAATAACGATATATAAATACGAAGCAAAACGAATTGTCTGGAGCTGGACGCAACTAGAAATATGGGAAACATTGGAAGGAAGGCAATTTAAATCCTTCATATAGAGCATTTTAATGCTGTTAAATGTTGTGAAAACGTAAGACAATCCAACAGCCGTTTTCGAAAACCCAAGAAGACAAACCAAGAGTTTGTTTAGTTGGAATGGAAAAAGTCCCGCTTTGCTGTGATCAATAAGCTCAGCAACGGACTGGATCAAACCATATTATTGCCAAATGCATTTTTTGAACTTGGGCAACTTAATCGATATACGACTGACCACGGGTTTGACAAGTTTAAAGAAGGCAGATTTGACGCAAGGATAGCGTTTTAGCCTTCCGCCAATCCTTGAAGTTTTTGGTCATCGTTAAAAACATCCTTTCATCTACGTGGTATTTAGAAGGTTTTTGTTAATTTCCTGTCGGGTTGGATGAACGACATTTTAAATTAGTAGTCGACAATTAATATTTGTCAAATTTCATGTAATTTAAAAGCAAAAAAACACAATTTACTGTGTGGTATCTACTTCTGCAAAAAACCCCGTTTGAATGTTTTTTGGAAGCGAAAAGCTTTGTGCACCAAGAAAGCCGATGCCAATACTTTTAAGGTTGCGTTTTTGGTTTTAAGGCTGAAATCATCGTTCATGCGTAGGGAATTTAAAGGATTTGTTAGGTATCTATGTAATTTCTTCTGGATTGCAAAAGTTTTATTAATTACAAGGTTGTTGCCATAAATTAATAAGGAGAATTTTTACTTCATTTTTCTAAAACTTTGCTGACGGAAAAGTAAAAAACTTATTTCCTGCTTTCAGTGACGACTTATTATTTTCAGATTGGTTTTCGCATGTCTTTAGTTAATGGCAATTACTTGAAGCGTTTATCTTTACAATTTTTATTTGTACTATGTGGATTTGAAATGATTTGGTACGCTTCTACGTAATATCTGGCTTATTTGCCTGAGCGTCCCCACAATTACTTCAAGACATGGTTTGCCAAGGCCACATCAAGTTCGAAGAGAGGGAAAAAGTTGTGCCACTTTGGATGTTATTTTGGAATTCCAAAGTTTTCAAGATTAAAGAAAGCGTATTTTTCCAAACAGGCCGACATTTCAAGTTGGTTACGCTGCCTTCCCTTGTAATCCCTTGTACAAGCTTGTATGACGAAAACGGGATAAGGCGGCGGCACACTGGCAATGTGGCCACCTTAATGAAAATTAAATTTGCAAATACTTGCGATAGCCAGGGCTAAACTATTTTCTCTGTACAAGATTTAGATGTCTTATAGCGTCTATAACAGCAAGATTATACAAGGGGGCATCCAAAAATTACGTAACGGTAAAAAATTTCAGACCATCCACCCACCCATGTCACGCTTTTTCCATTTACGAACATATTGAATGTCACGCCATCGCTTGACCACCCACCCACCCCCAAGGCGTTACGTAATTTGTGAACGCCCCCAAGAGATAAAATGAATTCAACTTCTGACGGCAACTAGTGATTCCAGCTTGGTCTCACATTCCCAGTTGAGGACATGTCGTGTATGACCAGGGATCGCCATGGAAATGGCGGTTGGGAAATCATGTGGAACTCTATATTTCCGACCCAAATAAAATTTACGATAAAATGGGAATTGAAAATTAAGAAACTAATTTTTTACCTGTGAAATTGCAAACAGGAATTTAAAACTACATATAATAAACCCTGCAAGCAGACAATAGTGAAGGACCGACTGTTGGGCCAAATTCTCGTTAGATAAAACTTTTATTCGCCAAAATACGTCATCGATTTACAAACTATTTCAAATTTGAACAGAAAAAACTCGTTACCCATTTACCATCACTTTGAAATTTGAACAGAAAAAACTCGTCGCCCATTTACCATCACTTTGAAATTTGAACGCAAAAACTCGTCACCCATTTACCATCACTTTGAAATTTGAACGAAAA
>JAHZMY010002667.1:0-16963 GCA_027743915.1 Seira sanloemensis | reverse complement strand
GTAAGAATGTAGAAGCTAATATGGATTACTATTTTGCGTAATATTGTAATTGTAAACTAATATTCATCTATTTATATTGAAATATTTAATGTAGCAACGGATAGCATGTTTTGTACCTTTAGGTGACCATATTTTGGAAACAATATGTATTTCATATTATAACAACGTCATTTGAATAAATTTGCAAATACAAATTTGCAAATACACTTTAAAGGGTTTACCTTCGCAATTAAAGTTTAATTGAGTAATAAAAGTATTTCGCAAATAAATTTAACGATTTAGTCTAAGTTCTCCTTCACACACAAAAGAGTTTGTTTTCCCTCTAAAATCATTCAATTTTTTTCTCAATCCTTAAATTTTTGTTTCTGCAGAAGTAAATACATATATTAACAAAGACGTCATTTACAAATACATAAACAGTTATATTTAAATTAGACGTTAAACTTTCCAAATTATTTTTTTCCTAGTAGTATTAATTAACTTACAAACCGCGATCTATTTAGAATATTCGTACAATAGGTTTATGCTACATCGTCCGCTGGGACTATATATACCTAAAACGTTCACTTTCTCTCCAGCCGGCACTTACCGCAAACCATTTTGGCCTGATGCCAATTTCCTTCCTCAAACTATCTGCTCTGTCTCCCTGGCCGAGATCATTTTCCTTCTCTTGCCGATCAAAAACTGACTCCTTAGCTGCTTGGGCATAGTAAGGGTTTCAAGCGCCAGGTGAATCGGGAGAAATAACAATTAGCAACTTGAGTTTATTTTAAATTGCAATTCTGAACTACTATAAACTAAGCATGCTATAATCTGAAAGTACTACAAACTAAGTTTTAAAAAATTAAGTTAATGCGCATTTGCATGAACATAACTTGAGGTGGAAAATTTCAGTTTCAGAACCTGGTTAATCATCAGGCGTCAATTGTAATAATCTTATTATCTTCAATTCCAATGAAAGTAGGCCAATTTTACAAAAGGGACGACGGATCTAGGATAAACTTAATTCTAGTTGTCCAAGAGAACTCTAATGATCGTATATGTACATCTAATAAACACAATAATTAATTACTTTGTTGAAATACAACAAGGTTTTAATTCTTTGGAAACCTAAAATATCAAAATCCACCAACTTTCGAAAGGCAATAACTTCCGATTCGGAATATTCTTTCCAAAATTAGCAAGTCTTCACATTTCACTTGTCCTAATTCGACTAGCACCTTCATCCCTTCCCATATCATCGTTTATTTGCAAGTCCATCGTTTATTTTATTCCCGGGTAAATCAAGTGGCTCTCCCCAATCCCCGCACACAGGGGCACACACAATGCACGCCTAATTGAATCAAAAAAGTTTTCTTTAGATCGCCCGCATCCATCTCATTCTCTATCTCTCGCCCTCCGTTCCCATCAGAAGTGAAAAGAATGAAATTGAAATGAAGCCACAAAGCCACACACATTCATCCATCCATCCATTCATTCACACAGAGAAAAGCGATCCCAAAAATTTCCATTTCCCGCTTTAAGGGACCATTCACAAATGACGTCACGCTCAAAGAGTGGGGAGGGGGTCATTTGAAGTGTGACACTTTGTGACAGGGGGTCCAAGAAAATCGTTTTTTGTGTGACGTCTTTTGTGAATGGTCCCTAAGCTATGATAGCTGATGCCTCCCTGACACAGATAGAAGGGAGAAAGTTTCCCAAGTTTTCGCATTCTCGGGGCTTAAAAAAAAATGGCGCGACTTTAAAAAAAACTTTCTTTTCTTCTGAAAGATCATCATGGTCTGAATTTGAAAGCAAGCTTTTGCTCACAAGTCCTAATGACCACAAAGTCAGCAGTCGGTGTCGGTAGTCGGCAGACACACAATGCACTCAATTTCCGTATCTTTCCATGAGAATGGAATCGATTTTCATAAGTCATCAGTGGGATCCAATAGCGTGAGCGGAAGTCAGCGGAAAGTTTGAGGAGAAAAATGTTTTTTTTTTAATGTGTGAGAGTTTGTGAAACGGGAATGATATTTTATAAGGTTTGGTTTGCTCAATGAAGAAACGTAAAACGCTCTATTTTACATTTTTTTGGAGCTTCGGCTTGTCTCCAATTGTTGAGGAGCAGTGGGTCGTGTGGACTTTACCTTCGCACCATTAAGCTTTCGCAGTGGGAATGTCTTCATGGAATTGTTTGATAAATGCTGTAACTCTGCGGTCTGGATGTCCGGTCCGGGTCGGTCTGGACCGGATGGTGTCGGACATCGGATGTCGGATAGTTTGAAATGCGCTACGTCAATTATATTCATGTCACTCTGTGCGTCATACAGTAAACTAGAGCCACGTAGCTATTTTACCGGTTCGTTTTGAAAGACGTATGCTGAAGACACTTCAAGCTTCAAAGATGATTCCCACAAAGATGATTGCCAAATGACACGATTGCCACTGGGATGATTGCCCCCCGAGATGATTGCCGCTTGGATGATTCCCACCTAACCTAACCTAACCTAACCTAACCTGACCTAACATAGGAAAAGTGGAAATCATGTCCAGTGGGAATCTTCGCAGGTGGCAATCCTCCCGGGTGACAATCATCTCATTTGGCAATCATCTTTGTGGGAATCATTGTGTAACAGACATGACTACAATCTGTTTTAAGCAGATATATTTTGTACGATGTGAATTATGCGTACGACGAACAAATCGATACCAGTGCAATCGAATGTAGGCAAACTTTTATGTCTTCGTTATTTTAATATATGTAGCTAATGCCTTTCGGAACACCCCGAAAAAAACCAATCTACAGCATTAGTACCCGAAGTATTTCCTGGGCAAAAGTTTCAAAAGGTGCCCAAATCAGCCAATACTCTCGATATTTGCTTCACATGGATTAATTGTGCAAACTCCAATCGTCTCTCCGAATTACGTTTTCAAATCCTTATGACAGCACAAATGTTCTGGCAATCAACTGATGTTACTATCAGTAGGGTTGGAGTGAGGGAAAAACTAAAGCAGGAGAATGCCGATAAAATCAGGTAAATGCTATTTGGGGCGTCTAAAACCTTGCGTCGAAACTTGATTGAACTATTAATCCTGGATTAGGGTGAAACCCACATTGAACATTGAATTTTATTCACAGCCTCGCTATTCGTTCTCCCCCGCAATTTTCCCTCACTTTCCCCAACTTTCCACACTTTCACCTCACTCACATGAATACAACAGAAAAATCTCAGTCAGTGACACTCACTCGCCAAAAAATTGACACTTTCCCCATGAAATTGAGACGGACACAAATGAGGCGAAATACCTCCAAAAAATCTCGGCCAAAGTTTTCCAGGCAAATGATGACAATACTTCTACAATACTTACAAACACTCTCTTATGGATACATACATATGTATATGACTATATTCAGAATTTAGGACAAAACAAAAAACTTTTTTCCTCCTTATTTGCTTCAAGCCAAATACTTAAAAAAATGAAGCTGTAGTGAGAAAAACTGTTTTATGTCTGCGTCTGACTGACTTTCTCTCAGACGCTTGTCTGCATCTGACGCGTTTCCTTTGTTTGACAGTGGAAAATTTGCGGGGTGTTTGGGGAATTGGAGTAAAGAAAGAGAGAGAGAGAAGGAAAGAAAAAAATCGAGTGTTTGAGAGAAGGTGGACATATGTACACATTAAGGCTATTGTTGTTGAGTGGAGAAAGGAGGCTTTTAGCACGTCAGCGGAAACTTGGGAGTTTGAGGATTTTTCTTGGGAATAAAATTTTATTTTGCAAAGATGTGTGTGTGTGTGTTTTTGGATGTGCTTAGAAGAACGAAACATATTTGGGTTAATGTAAATAGAATAGAAAGAGGGGTAATCTGCAAACGGGAAATATAGAAGGAACGGAAATTTTAATTTAGGAATGCGAAAATAATCTGATTGGAGTTTGGCATGTTTGATAGATTGCGCTGAAGCTGAATTCACAATGAGGGACTACGAGGGTGTATTCGTCCGATTTTGATAATCAGCATCTCGTTGGAAAGGCCGTGAAAAATTACATATGCTCCTAAATTTTTACGACTTCCACTTTTCAAGCCCCGAATTTCGCAATATTCTGCCATTTCAAAGGCGACATCGTAGGTGTTTGCTAAGCCCCATTTCATATCATGAACAGATAAGCTGTTTACGATGCCTTTGGGCTCTCATTTAAATAGAGAAAGTATTCAACGTTGACTATTGACATTGAGTCATTGTATGTATGTACACCGTACAAATTATGTACGGTGTGTCAATGACTTTCGAAACTTGTCATAAATAATTCCCAATTGTTCCTGTAAATTACCACCAGCTACCATTTTCCAAGCATCCCAGCAGACTCACACACAACAGCATCAACCCCGTTAAACTCCAATTCTTTCATTTTCTTTTCCTTCACTTTACTCACATTGCCCCACTTCTCCACCAAACACCCAGCGCCTAAATAGATAATACCTCTTTCATTCACACACAAGCAAGCACACACTTTAGACTCATCTCCTTCCGGGAGGTTACGCTCAACACTGCCTTCTCGCAACTCCTCTCTCAGCTCCAACTCCAACTCATACTCCAGCTCCAACTCACCTCACTTACCCTTTCCAATTCCATCCACGAACCCAAAAATCCCAAAAACTTCGTCTCTTTTTCCCTCCTCTCAAAAATAGCATCTGCTCCTTTTCAACCAACAACTGAATTTCAAAAGCTCTTTCAACTCTCGCACTTTTCTCAGTTTTATCCCCAACTCTCTTCCAACTTCAGAGTCAGTCTCACTTTCACCTTCGCATGGGGAGCACACACAACAACTCTCATCCTTTGAAAAAACTCGAAACATTTTTCCTTCTCATCTTCTAATTTTCTGCAATAATATCCAACACTTGTTCTCAAGACTTGTTCTTAAAAGATCTGCTCTCATTCTCCTCCTGTCAATTTTTTCTGTCTTCTTCTCTCCTGAAATTGGTAAAAACCCGAAATCTTCCTTTTTTCCTATCGTTTTTGTGTGCTGACAAGACCTGTATCGAATTTCGGTTTCGGACCATAACTCATCACAAAACAAACGAAAAATAAATAGAAAGATCCGATAATCTCCTGAAACAAGGGGAGGAAAGGGAAAAACTCATTTTGATTGTGTCATCGTCATCTCTCTCGGCTCCCGGCACTCGAAACAACTCTGAAGGCTGGAGAGAGAAATGTTGTAATAATCACCACCTTCCGGCTTCCACTTTCACTTTGTCTCTCGGTGTACTATAGGAAAGGTGGAAAAAACATAACATACTTATTTCATTTTATCGTGGAAGGGAAGTGGAAGACTTGTGTTCTGTCTTCTTGGACCTGTCTTGTGTTTTGTGTCTTGTGTCGGTTTTCTCGAGGTTTGCATGGGCTTCGAAGAGGTGAGAGTTTCAGAGTTGGAACTGAAGACTGGTTATTTATATATTTTCGTTTATTGTCGATTGGATGCTGGATGCTGAATGGCACGTAGGCAATAGCTAACACCTGCATAAATAGCACGCGCCACGTAAACACTAAATCATTGACACATTTTCTCGGAGGAGGAGAGGAAAAAATCCAAGGAATGAAATATAAAAAAAACTTTTGTTGTGATATGACATTTTGTGGGGAGAAATGAGAGAAAATGCGTAGATTGTGAAGTGGGAGCCTGCTGTGAGTTGTCTAATATCTAATATCTAAGAAGTTTCATAAAACGAGAGGTGTTGTGGAGTTTTCTTGGAAAAGGCTTTTACTGGCGTTGCTGGTTGATTCAGCCTTCAGGTGAAAGTAGATAGTGAAAAAGGCAGATTGAATGTTTGTTAAATATGTTGGCAGAAAATACCTGTGTTATGTGAGGTAGAGACCAGCCGATGTTTTCTGGGAAGAGAAGTTGTTTAAATGCAGTGCAGATGATATACTGGTCCTCCTTGTTGAGGGTAATGTGAAACGGTGAATAGTAATAGGAATGCATGTACATTTTCGCGAATTGGAACAGGAATTTGGCAAGCGCCGGTCAAGCTTCTAATATATGGAGTATTTCGTTGTTGGCTGCGTGGAAACTTTAAAAACAATAAAAATTTCGTTGGAAAATAATCATTTGCGTAGAGCAAAGTTTGTAAGCATTTTGGATGCGGCAAATGTCAAGTAAGAAATGGTAGGAACCTTTTAACTTGTTCACTCCAAGCTCAGGTTTCACATACCAGGCGAGATCCAACTGAAGTAGATTACAACAGCCGGTTAAAATAGTAGAATAGAGGTTTAAATTACCTATGTACATGTATTAATTCTTAGAATTGACAAGCTCTTTGTATTTTGAAAAAATGTGGAGTCAACATCTTAAATTTGCAAGCCTGTAACATAATGATAAAACATATGTAGATGTACTCCAAGAGTGATTCGTCAAACACTGAAACATAACGTTAGCTTAGGGGCAAGTTGAAACTAGTTTACTGCCAAATTGAAGGGTCACTTGAAATGGATCGCTTTGAGCTCTTTGCATTGCAAAGGAGGAATAAAAAGTTTTGCGGTCAACATCTGAAGATTGAACAAACTTTCTCTGAATATTGTAAATCACTCTAATTATTGATAAACTTCTAATAAAATAATGGGGTAGCATGAAACCACCATAATTTAGACTTTTTTCTTATCAGTTATCAGTCAGACAAAATTAAAATACATACATAGTTCACGTATCAACCTGACCGAAATAAAAATCTACAGTTTTGCACAACATTTTCACCGCCCCAAAACTGACAAATCGTCACCTTAGCTACGTTTACCCATTACAGCCATATCGGCAAAAACTCAATGTGTGGTAAATACCACAACACTCCTCTAATCGTCTTCTTGTGTTTCTACTTTTTAGTGTCAGCACGAGCCGTCTTCCGCCAATAACGAGACTCTTCCCCGCTCCACTCACGCATCGGTTGTTGTAGTGTTGTTGTTTTTATGGAATCTCGTCGTAAATAAGAAGAGATTCTCTCTCTTATTCTTTCTCCCTCTCTCATCGTGAAGTGTTCCGCAGTAATGCTTCTTCCAGAGTGTTATTAAAAGTCGTTTGTTACCCCAAAAACGAAGACAGCAGCAGCAGCAGCTTCTTCTTCTTCAAGCCGTTAAAGAGAGAAAGGAGAAAGTAATCTGGAATGATGCTTTGAGTACAAGTTTGGATGTTTGGATGGACACATGGGATTTTAGCCTCTGCAACCTGTCCTCAAGCATATTAAAAAAGTGATATATATCGAACATCGTTCTGCGGCTGAGTTGATGAGTCGATGAGTCTCCGAGTTCTGGAGAAGAGAACAAAACTTTCCTCCTTTTTTGAGATGATGGGCAAATCCTTATGAAAAGGATTAAAAATCACAATAGGCTTTGAGCAGAAAAAATAAGCTCAGGCACAGGTGGTAATTTCCCCTTGAGTTTGGAGGAGAAAGTGAAAGAACGTGCTCTGAAACAAAAAGTAACATTGACGGTGTCATTTCACTCCCCTTCTTGTGTATGGGTATTCTCCTGATGACGTTCAGAAACTATTTAATTTTCACGGGGATTAGAAACTTGGGGAGTTGAAGAGTGGGAAGTTGAAGTTGAAGATACTTAGAGAAAGTGACAGTGACGGTTACGGTGTGGGTGTGCTCTTACCTTGGCTTATGAAGTTTGGGGACGGTGACTGGTGACAGTAACAGGGTGTGTGTGTGTGAGAGAGAGAGAGAGAGATAGTGAAAGTGTAATAGATTATTTTGTATGTACATGATCGTAGAAGGAATTCATTAGGAAAAGGAAACTTGAAGGGTGAGACCTAGAATATTTTAAGAACTTTAAGATGTCTTTTCCCGAAATTCAGTCACATTGGGGATGCGAGATGGTTACACATTAATGTTGGATGGACGGAGACATTTTGACTATGATTTTCAAGACTTTTGATATTAAGATTTTGATATTTTGGTATTAAGATTTTTCGAGATATGCGGGTTCGTGGTACTGCTTAAACTCACTGCGCGGTAATTGTAATGTTTTATTTGCCAAACTGACATGTGTCACAATGCTATATTCTGTTGTGTTACTTGTTAATCGTGACCCTGAATTTTTAGTCGAACATGCTAGATTTCACTAAATTTTTGTTTATGGAATCTCACAATGTGATTCTTCCAAGTATATCGATATAAACCATAGACGATGTCAAAACGAGTCACGGATATTAGTTGGACCTTTAATAATAATGCGGCTTCACGAAAAGATTGGGTTAGAATTAGGGACAAACTGAAATGGATAAGTATAGATAAAATCCGGTAACTATCATTTGGACTCGGATAAACTAGCTGCCTTAAACTGTACAAAACCACAATATCGTGGATACATGGACACGTGGATGGTTGAAAAACTCAATAGTAGGGAGGCAAAATTAATATCAGGGTGGCATATGTGCATATGTATAATTCATGAAAAATGACGGACGGTCAATATTGAATGCAAATCCCACGGAGTCACCTAAACTAGGTAACTACGCATTATAGTTTGGCATTCCTTCGCTTAAGATCGATTGGAGTCATTTTGATCGACGCGCAAATTCAAAAAACATCCTCTTAGCATCATTTATTACAAACAATTCCGATCACTGCTAATAGGGAATTTTAAAGAGACGTTTATTTTTGTTTTTCAAACACGGTAAGCTCAGATTGCAATTGAGCTTCTCCAAAGTCCAGAAAGAAAATGGCAAAGTCAGCATTCCTGGAACTGGAAAGCGACAATATTTACATGCCTGTTTATATAAGCATATCAGTTTACTATACTCTCGTTCACGCAGAGAAGTGGCACTTGAAGATCTGAGCATCTCCTCCACCCACATATTCCAAGCCAGAATCTACTTACTTCTAAATCAGGTCACAATCTTAGCAAATCGATCATTTTACGAAGCATCATTTTCTCTCCCGAAAATAAGTTTTTCCACTTGAGATGCTCCTGCTAAACTTTCTCTTCATCTTTTGATACTACTTTGTATTTAGTTCGGAATGGATCATGTGTTTCACTCTTTGGCCCAAATTATCCCTCAGCCCTAATCTTGCACACAGCTTAGGATTCCCAAATGTGTCAAAAAAGCATTTTCCCTCGAATGTATTTACACAAGTTTGTTTTCATTCTCTGGATGAACTTTCTCTTCCAGTGCATTTGCCGACAAATTCTTGAAGGAGAAAGTCATTTTCCCCGAGTTTTATATCTTGTTGTGAAGTTTGACTCCTTGATACGCATTTCAATATTGGGGGCGAGTACTCTGTAGGAATACATGATTTTTTTGTGCAGTGACCTCAACAAACTGACCCGGTTTCCGGGAGCATCTAATTTCTTTGCAATTACGAAACATTCATCATTTCTCCTAATGCGGGGGAGGGAAGAAGATTTTGGGCTTTGCTCAACTTTGTTAATTGAATGTTAAAGCCGTTTGAAAGCATACGTCATTTAAAAAAACGTTTTTCTTTTAGTATCCGTTAACCCGATTCCGAATTTTAGACGGTATAAACGTAATTGCGGTAGACTCACGAATTTTGACCCGGTCTAAGGAGATTGTCAGATGATGAATATAAATTTGGATCGTACATTTCAACAATGGACAATTCGGCAACGGACAATTTTAGAAGATGACGTTTCAGCTAAGAATTTTATATTTTAAACATGTATAAATTGCCAAACGTCGTGTTTTCATTGATAGGTGCTGGAAGTGTCGCGTGAATTAATTATAAATCGAAAATTAATTACATACGTATTACCAACACGGTCACCATTGAATTCTAGGTCATTGACTTGATATTATTCGACAAAGTTCATAAAATATTTACATGCAAATAGAAAACAATACGTGGCATATCACACATTGTAAAAATATGGATTTTTTTTGCTGAAACGTCTTCTCGTGAAATGTCCGTTGCTGAATTGTCCTACACCCTGGATCTCTTGATCATAGACAGATGATTAGGTACACATGTGAGCATGTAATGTTTGGTTTAGTAATTTGAACATCAATATTATTATTACCCTAAATGTCGGAGCCAAATCGGTGCGTTGTTGAGTTGTTGAGAACTGCTTTTTTAATATTCAAAAGCTCACAATCCTCAGACGCATCAACACTCAAGAGCAGCAACGTAGCAAGATATGAGGTATAGACAAAAAGTACTTAAATACTTGATGCCGTGCAAAACTTTCCAACCCCCGAAATAGGTTACGAGTCATCATCATCCGTTCGAGTATTGTGTCAAGTGTCACCAAACAATTTCGGCGAAATGTCTTTTCCTCGTCTGCCACTATCAATAAAACGTGCTCGTGTCCTATTTATCTTTTACTGATCGACAAACTGTCGACAAGGTAAACGCCAAAAGAGGAAAATCTTGTAACATAAAAACTTTTGTCAAAACAGATTTGTCTCAATGTGGTTATGTGATTAAAGCTTCACTAAAGCCTTTCGCTGAAAAAAATATTGCGGTAAATGGATGAATTCGCTCGTATTTATTTTTTGTACTTGCTTCCGGCTCAAAAAAGAGACACAATTCTGATGACAATATTTTTTGGCAAGTCAAAGTTGAACATGATTTTCATTGCATTGCTTATAACAAGGGAACAGCTTGAGGGGATATTGAAGAGAGAAAGTTGGAACTTTCTCTTGAGAATTTTGTACAGAAAGCAGGCATACATTGTGTATCGGGTATCAGCCATCTACAAGCTCGTGTGAGTATTAAATGTTTATCTTCAATTTCGAACGCGAAATTGGCATACAAGACGTAAGCTCTAAACACACATTTGTAATAAAGCGGGGAGGGTCTTCGTGGGTCTTCATGGGTATGTCTTGTCAGAAGGTAAGCCTAAAGCAGAATTTCGTTGATGAAATTGTAAAAATGGCTACATGCAAAAGCTGTCGTGAATGTAAATTTGGCTGTATGAAAAAATGTCGAATGTCAGTAAAAATGGCTAAATCATGTATTGCTAAACGGTTTCTAAAAAAATCTACATTTTTTCTTTTATCGCTCATAGAACAAGTCGCATTAATATTGATCAACAAAATTAGAAATAAACTGTTCTTTTTTGCTATGAGTTAAGTAATAAAGTGTTTTACTTATTAATATGTTACTATATTAAATTTGCACATCGAATCATATCAAACGTAGCAAAATTTTCTGTATCGAATTTTTCAAATATAGGTTTCTCATGTAGCCACCAACAGCTTTTGGGCATACCCAGTTTCACGAATTCAAGATCGTTATGTTATGTTGCGTTATTTTCCGGTGGCCAATTATTAATCAATTGTATTCCCAATTCACATTAATTACCCTGTCCATCGTCATGGATAAAAGATTTATGACGCATATTTCTCATATATTATATAAGTATTTACATAAACTTGAATTACTTTATTCGAGTATTTTATTTTATTGATATTAAGGCATAAATACTTCAAACTCCATTTTGCCTTTGTCATGTCGCTCCTTAATTGAACCCATGTCGAGATGTTCCGATTTATTGCTGAATCCCATCCTCACTCGTACTTCTGCTGCATGGAGACTTGGAGACGCCGTATAATGCTCAAAAGCTACTTACGAAATCATGGATTTTACCTAGTTTCGCGGATCTAATAACCGGCCAAAGATTGCATCTCTCTTCTTTACATCCTGTATTAACTTCTCAGAATAGAATGGAGAACAGCATTAAGAAGACTTGAAAACTCACTTTCACTTCTCCCTTTTTGTTTTCCCAAGAGATTTCCCCCTTTTCTTCTCCCTTTCTCTCGTTTCAATCTTGAAAATAGAAAATCCTTGAAGCATTTCATACGCACACCATTTTATTCATTCTTGGTACATATACATACATACGTATGCAAAAGAAGGAAAGAAGCTAAAGTGCAATGCAAACACCGAGTCATGATATCATCTTCCTCTTTGTGCCGATTGAAAGAGGAGAAAAGAAGGAAAGAAGGGGATGTTATTGTGTTCTCCGATTGAGCTGAAACTTGAGCCAAGCAAGCAAAAATCTAAATATCAGGAGGGATATAAAATAAGATTATATTCCCTGATAAATACATATGTTCTAGTTAATATAATGTGTCCGGCATTGCTGAATGTTGAATGAAACGGTGAAAAGTTACCTGCTAACAATAAAAATTATCTTTCACAATTTTACAATGATATTTAAGTTACATGATTAAATAGACACAGCCACGTGAGATGAGGAAAAAGTTTTCTCAAGACAAAGCCGAAAATGTAAAAATGTATAAAACTGTCGAAAACGTTCGCTGAATGCGTTACACTATTTGTCTCACAATACCCCCAGCCATAAAGTATTTTTTCCACTCTTTACATTGTATGAATGGAATTGGAATTTTTAACACTAATTACTAACAGTTATGCTAATTTAATTTAATTGCTAACAGTTTTGGGCAGCTAGACTTTGGACATCCAAAATCGTATTTACCGGATTTCACCGGCATTCACCTATTTCAGTTTTTCCCCGAGTTTGAAATTTTCTGCAACAATTATGTATAAATATGTACATAACTATACAAGCAAAGCTATGGGCCGTTATTTACGGCGGTAAAATACCGCGCGGTTTCGGTAAACGTACAGCAAATTCATTACCGGAACGATAACTTTACCGCAGCCACGATATTGAAAATAACGATAGCGCAAACTTTACCGCAATCGCATGTTTGGAAACAACAGGAGCGATAACATTTCCTCAGTCGCGTCATTTAAATTTTAAAAAACGACATTTCACCGGAAAACGCGTTAATAAAATGCTAAAAACAGAATTTTTCTCAGTTTAGCTTCTTATCCATAGCACATACGCAACCTCGTACTTAGCATTGCCCTTTATTTGTCCTAAATACAATGCAAGAAAACTCTCCAAGCTCAGTTTTTCACTTAGAGAAAATCACGATATCGATAAATTTTTTCGAGAATCCCAGCCGATCCCCAGCTCTGTTTATCACTGTCTAAAAGGCTGCTTGAGTCGTTACTCCATATTTTAAAAAAGTTTTTTTCTTCAGCGTTGCTTCATTGAATCCGTGATGAGTCACGTATACTGCATAAGTAAGCATCGTGCCTAAACTTTTCTCACATCGTGGATATCAGAGAGAGCTTAGTAAAAAGCAATTTCCTCTACTTCTTCTTCGCCAACAGCACTTTGTTTTTATGCAAAATATGCCTAAAGAGGATAAAAAACGTGTGCTAATTTGCAGTTTGTCTCGTGACAATTGCATTGTTTCATTTTGGACATGGGAAGAACTGCTGTCGCAGTAAGTGGAGAAAGTATGTAAAAAACGTGCCTTTCACTCCGACAAAAGGGTTCGAATGGGACTTTATTTTTAAAAAAGGGATAAAACTAAAAGAGATAAGCACTATTTTATGGAGATGGCACGAAAGACTCTCGTGAATCTCACAGAGAATAAAACGGACAGGACAATACACTTTTACATATCCATACATACTTTTCTCCGAGACAATGGGGAACAAAGGCAAAATAGAGAATTGGGAGTGAATACTTTGTCTGTAGATTGGAAATGGATAAAAGTCGAAATACACGGCTCTTGTGACTAATTCCATTCGAATGCAGGGCTTGGTGAAGTTAAGCACAAATGGCGCAACATTAATGAAAACTGGATTCTGGATTGAATAGTTCCATTGCAATGGTCACTGTTTGGTCAGCTTTCAAAGCGACCGGAGTATGGGAGCTGTGTCAAACTTACACTAATCAAATAGTTTCCAGGGAAACGGAATTTTGCATAAGATAAATATTGAATGCAATTGGCCAGAATGGAATCTGGATTGTTTTCTAAATTAAACCGTCTTCCAAGAAATTACTGTTTCTGCCTTTAGAGAGCAGTTGAAAGATTACACTCTGTCTTTTTACAATTTGAATAAAAAGTTTCTAACACAAAAGTTCATCAAACTATATATTTATTTACGATGCCGGCACTGCTAAATATGTCTAACGGTTCCAAAATTGGAAGTAAAAATCGCAAATTTGTGTATTTGGGCTTTTGGACAACCAGGAATCTGATAAATTCTCATTGTAAATTTTTGAATTTTGTGCTATCTGCAGTGTGCAAAATGACGTTAAATCAATAATTATTAAATTTTTTGAACCGAACGTATCTTTGAAAGCGCTCCTGATTGTTGTTTTTAATGGATTTTTTAAAAAAAAATCTTTAAAACCGGGCGAGATTATCTAAAGAAAGCTCTGTGGAGGGTACTATACAAGCAATCGATACACACATCGACAGACATAGATTTTTCATTTACAGCATTTATTAGTTATCATGCGACAAAATGTGCTGTAATAAAAAACCTTTCCTTGTATTCAATTTGATCACTGAACCCAATTAAGGCAAATCGACTGTGCATTCGTAAAATGGGGCATATGCAAAAGCTGTCCTTTGTAAACGCGTTCTAAACGAGACTAAACTGTTCTTAAAAAATTCTACCTCATTTCTTCCATCGGTCCTTGAAAAAGTTTCATTTAAATTAATCAACAAAATCAAACTTAATAAATAAACTGTTCCTTTTTCAAAATACGTACACAAGTACACATACCAAAATCTTCTGAATTGAATTCCTCAATAGTGGATTTTTGCATTTAGCCATTTTTACAAACAACAGCTTTTGCTATTTGCTATATGCCAATTTTCCAAATTCATAGTCGATATGCCGCCCCATCCCACAGTGGGCTCCGTTTCCAGATCACTTTCTTCATACGCATTCCTCACCCATCAAAGTCTCTCTGCGAACAGAACCGTGTTCAAATCTTCCTGTTCATTTTGGAAGTTGCGGCAAGTATTTGGAATTCGTAAAATACCGCATAGCAGCAGCTTAACATGCATCAAAGTTCAATGAATTGGAAATGCGCCGCGGAGCTCTTGGAATACCGAATCGATTAATTAAATTCCCCCGTCTCGTGTCGGTGACGACGATGGCGACGCAAAACTATGTTCCGTGGCTGTGCAAATGATGTACACGGTGCGACTGATTAGCTCATAAATCCTTCACAATTCCAACGCACATTCTTGGAAGCAAAAGAGCAAAGATGGAAAGTGTCTCAGCTTCTTCGACGAAGTTTTTGTGTAACTGCATTTGATTTTGGGGGAGTGCAGCTCTTCCTAATCTCGGTGGGAAATCGGGGAGGAAATAATGAATTTCTTGAATTTCATGGAAAAAATCCCATGCCCTTAATTCATTCATTCCAGGAGAGGCTTGTGCTATTTGTGAATGCCAAAAAGAATTGGGGAAAGTAAAAATTTTCAGGAAGGAGATGAAATTGATTGGATTTTTTTAGCAGAAGGAAGCCTTAAGGCGCCGTTTCCGCAAGCGGTTGCTTTATAACATATATTTACATATTGGCATGGGTTTACCGTGTGTGAGAAGGAAATTTGAAATTTTTTGGGTGACAAGTTTTACAACACATCCCTATAAGTCGGCGTGAGCTGTTCAGTTCACACACTGTGCTTTTGATGGCCTTCTGCCGTACGCTTTTTCTTGAGACAAACGATCCTGTACACAAGACTCGGAAATGATTTATATATTCATGAACTGCTCGCAGATTCCCTTCTTCCTCTCACAATTGAATTGGAGGAAGTGCCGGGGAACAGTTTGACTGTCTCAGCAGAATCAGAACCTTTTCTCAGCTTGGAATATAGGATGTAATTTCCGACCTAATTCCTTTTCTCTCACTTCCTCGGCGAGAGGGAAATGATTTCCGGTGTTAGAACAAGACTGGAGAATAGTCTACGACGGCAATCGTAATGGGGTAATTTGCATTGTTAATCAGTGGGAGGGAAAACCGCTAAAGCGAAGTTTATTGCCGACGTAATCAACATGGAGAGAACCACAAAGTCTTGGATTTCCATTCGAATTGAAATTCTTTCGCTGGGAATTTGGCATTCTTGGATTTTGAACAGGGTAAGATAAAAATTGTTGTCGATTTTTCGACACCAAAAGTGTGGATTTGCCGTGGAAAAATCAATTTTCCAATTCAAAGATTACATTACATGTTGCTACGTTTATTTGGACATAGTCAATATCTGTATAGTTTCCATACCACTCCGATATCAAAAATCCCATGATTGTGATCAGTGATCACCTACTTCAGTGGTATTTTCATTCATGGGAACGCTATGGAGACTATGTCGAAAAATCGACACAGCAGTTATCGATGTCAGCCCGATACCGTTTCAATGCCGACGTAACCATGCGTGGAAATATCCACGCATGTACACATGACTTGATAACAAAAGTGATTAAAAGTTGCTGGTATCGAATAGCCGTGGTTTTGAGGTTGCGCTTTCGACATCAAATCCATAGCTGAGCTGCACATGCATTGTCGATGTCGAAACGGTATGGTTCCAAGTTGCGAATGTTTACTGGGTGTTGGGGGAGTACTGCAAAAAAGACGTTTGTAACGCATAGTATGTCTTTAAATCTATGGAAATTTTTCGTGTTGCATATAAATATGTAATTATTATAAAGACATTTATTTCAGGGATGTGAAAGGGATTAAAATTTGAATATGAATAAACCGTTTAGTGTTTAGAATCAAAACTTAGACTTACCTGATGACAGATGATAACAATGATGATAATAACCTGATGTAAGTTATCATATGCATATAAAAATGCTAAAATGGTGTTTGACGTTATTTCACAAAACTTGCCAAAAATATCAAACTTTAGAGAGTATTTCCATTTTTACGCTTATAGACAAGCACAGCATGACTAAGTTTCCAAAACCAAAAGCCTCAAGTAGCAATGCTATATTCTTTCTCCGAAATGCCTTTTTTTTCATGTCGCGTAATCACAATTTTTTTAGCTTTTTGTTATGATTGATTGCTCAATATCTATGTAATTCATAGAAAACGTCCATCCTCCCGTTTCCTCAATGTGTTTGCTGACCCCAAGTCAAATCTGGGTAATAATGTAGCCTCTATTAAAGATGAAATGCTCTTTTCCTTCC
>JAHZMY010002666.1:0-17036 GCA_027743915.1 Seira sanloemensis | reverse complement strand
GTCGAGCTCTATTGTCTATTTTTTATTGCGAGTGAAAGCCAGCTGACGTGTGTGTGTTTGGATTTGCTGCGAGTCCGCCACTCGCCCAGTCCTTTCTCTGCTGCGGACATGCATACATTCTTAAAGCTGAAGCTGGGACGGCTTTTGGAAGCTTTTGGGAAGGCGAGAGAAGAGAGAACAATGACAAATTAAATGCAAGACGCGTTTTTTCTCTGTATGACAAATACCGTATTTCCTCTATTTAACGCCCTGCCTCAATTTAACGCCTCCCTCTAATTAACGCCTCCTCTGAGGGAGCCAAGTTTGAAAATTACGCCTCCCCCCAATTGACGCCCCCTCTCTCATAATTTTCAATGATTTGAATGGGAGCACACAGTCATGCAACAATATTTTTGAGTTTTTATGACAATTTTAACTAGATATACAAAAGGTTTGTGAAATTGTTTAAATTGTGAATGATATAAATAAATGCATCTTTCGATTAATTAAATTAAATCCAGTTTAACTGAAAACAACAATAGGGAAGCAGAATGATAGCCCTACTTTTAGAAAAGAGTTGTATGTAATCATTATGGAAGTTTTAATAAGAAAAGCTAAATAATTTACACGTAGCAAATCTTAAAAAGTTCTAACATAGCGCAAATTAATATTTGAAACTATTTTTCCTTCCATTCTATTATTTGTAGACTGATTAAAATGTTGAAATTTGAGAAAAACTTAAGTAGCTTTGACCCAACCCGGGCAGAAATACTTTAAAAGCAAGTCCGTGATTGTCATATCGCTTGTAAATTCAATTGAAATATGCTTCAAGACATGCTGGAGATGAAACTATTGTGTCCATAAATGGTTAAATGGATGGTAATCCTCCAAAGATGGTTTCCATTTGTTGAGTTGCTGATTCACTTTAATGCGTGAATTGGTTTTTACGCCTCCCTCTATTTAGCGCCTCCCCCTAATTAACGCCTCCCTCAGAGGGGGTAAGTTTGAAAATTACGCCCCGGCGTTAAATAGAGGAAATACGGTAATCAAAAAATCTTCTCCAGCGGAACTCAGATTGAATCAAAGCCAGATATAATCCTTTCCCTTAATTCTTTAAATTCGATGCGCACACTTTCAATTGTCAATGTTCAATGTTCCAACACCAACAATCATTCCAAGAATTTCAATCGAATCCACAGTCCACAGGAATGTCACAGTCACATCTCAACCTCAGCCACCACTACCAATACCAACCACAACTTTGGCGAAAAACAATTTTTTTTCATCGAACATTCCAATCTTGCCAATTTACAGTCGTTCTCAACTCTCCACTTTTATTTTCCTGAGAGGAAAATCCAAAAAAAGTTACATTTTTCACAGACGTTCTTGAGCTTGTACCTTGCCTTCCATATCAAATCACGTCATTTCCTCAAATCACCCGAGAAAAAACTGGCCAAAATGTCCCATTTCCCTCCATCGACGACACCACACAAAAAAAAGTTTTTTTCTTGGAGAATTGTTAACTCCTTCCAAGACAAGAGACAAGACGGATCCACTTGTTGCTCAATCCATTCTCTTCTTCTTTCTCACAACTCATGAAAAAGTGTCTCTTTTCTCCAAACATGAAATATGGGCATCTGAAGAAGAGCTGAGATCTCAAAAAAAAACTTTTCTTTATGACTCAACCCTAAGCAATCTCTTTATTCTGTCTCTCTCTCAATTTTTTCCTTCCACCTTCACAACTCTGACAGAAAAATGACCCTTCTTCCACGAGCTCAAGACTCGAACAGGAGAGACGAAGAGGGAGTACATCACATCCCATCTCTCAAAACCAAAAGCTTCGAACTCGAACCTGAACCATACTCCCTCAGATCCTCAGATCACAGAAGAGTCAGAGAAATACATCTCTAACCTAACCTTAGAATGAGAGAGAAAAAAGTTTTCCACTTGTTTTTTCCTACATCATCATCATATGTACATATGTATGTACATGAGCATAGAATATAGAGAAAAACATGAACATGGTCAAAGCCATGTGTACATATAAAAGTGTGTAATCATAATCATCATTATCATTCTCTTTTCTCGAAACTCTTGACTCTCTCTCTCTCTCGGAGATTGAGCACAGAGGAATTGCCTCATGCCGAGAGAGAGAGAGAGAGAAAAATTCTCTCGAACTGAAACTGAACTAAAAAGTCTGAGCATTTATCCACCTATCAAGAGCACATTACATCCAACTAAGGGAAAATATATAGGTATAAATATTTAAAAGAGAGGTGATGCTGAGAAAAGAAGAGAGAGAGAAATTTTGTTGAGAGACTTTACTCACAAAAGTCACAAATGAAGGGAAAACTCATAAGCATAATATTATTATTTATCTTAAGGCAGTTTCACATACGTACATACATATGTATGTCTTTACTGTATGGCTCATATTTTCAATCTTGTTCGAGTTTTTTTAGAGAGGAAAATGAAGAAGATGTGAGCATTTTGAAAAAAAGTATGGCTTTGAATTTTTTTTCGAAAGATTCGAATAATGTCTTGTTTTTCGGGAGGGAAAAAAGATGAATATTTCCCTCAGAGTCTGAGAAATGCTGCTGGGATTCTAAGGAATGATCAAAGGCATGTTCTCATGTTTCCGACTTTTTTTGTCTTCTGAAATTGTCCATAGTCCATGTCAAAGTCACACAAACGTACAAGAAAAAATTATTCTGATTTTTTTGTCCTTCATTTTATTTTTGTCCAGAAGTACGGTAATCATAATCACGAAGCAAGAAAAAGACGATTTCGATAAAAGCATGAATTGATACAGTACAGGTTCATATTTAGATTATGTGGCTGGAGAATATTACATACATAGTTATCTTGATGAGAGATTATGGCAAAACAAAAATATATTTACATAAATTATAATAGTCAGAAAGTGATTCATTCAGTCCAGTCCTCCAATCTCAATGATTATTTTTAAAAAAGAGCTCCTGAAGGAAATGCCAAGTGACAGTGTGAATGGAGAGAAATTTTCCAGAGTTGAGAGACAAGTTGAAACGATATGTAATGCTGAAGAAAAAGTTAGGATTTGTCTTATACCCAATAATATCTAGATTATGATATGATATAGGCCCGTTATGGATGCTTTAATCATCTTCCCCATTCATTTTTGAGGGAGCACACGTTGCGCAAAAACAAGATCCACATAAATTACTTTTTTAAAATATATATTTTACCTTATGCACACAAACACCCACGCAGCCGAGGAAAGGAAACAACGTTTTACAAACAACTTTTATAATATTTTTTCCCTACATCTTATCTTACAAATGTCTTACGCTTATCATGTCAGAATACAGCCATCCATATAATATCAAACCCAACAGTCGCTACATTGATACATAAATATATTAATTTTCTCCAGGATAAGACAGTACCGTCTTCTTTTCACACATAACTTTTTATATTATCATATTTGTCTTGTTTCATTTCACTTGTAATAAAAATTTTTCAAAATTAAAATTGCATTTGCTGCACAGTAATTTTTTTACCCTTAAGTTCTTAACTCGTTTCGATCGAGTTTTGTAATGTCAATGTATGCAATCATAATTCTATTTATGTTTTGGCTAATACTGTTCATATCGTGTTCCTCGCTTGCGCTTATCATATCATGGTGAGTGCTAAATGAAAATGTGAGGTACAAGAAAATATAATTACACATTATAAAAACCTATTAAGAAACTTGGTTATTTTTCATCATGGAGCCAGTCGCGACTCGCGATGATATTAATATTAAAAAGAGACTCTCTCTCTTCTCTCTCTCAAACTTTCAACTTACTTATAGGACATAGGTACATACATAAATATAAGTACAAATTGCAGCTCATATATTCTTCATCTTCAAGTCATGTAATGCTCTAGTTATAAACGACTCTCGCCAAAAAAACTCATTTATCTTGTTTCGTTGTTTCTCTTCATCAAAATGAGAAAAAGGCGAAATGAAATATAATATCAAATCCATCTGCACTTTTCTCTTTCAAACTTAAACTTTTTTGTTTGTAATGGGATGATGATGAATGTGATTATATACATTTACTATACAAGATTTTTTTTGTATAAAATTATTGCAGGGGCTAAATATTTACTTCCAGGTACGTACGTACGTACATACATTGTACATACAGAATTTTGAATAATATAGTGTCTCTAAATAGTTTTTGTATCAAAACTGTAATTTCTTCCATTCAAGATAAGACCGAGATGATTGTAAATTTCTTTCTCAGATTTTTGTCCGCCAAACAGACACAAAACTGTAATATGATATAATGGCTTTACACACAACTTTATTGTTTATATAAACTTTTTTTTTTATTATTTTTCTGGTAAAATTATTTAATCGCCACCTCAGACTTAGTCCATGGTATTATTACATGAGTTTAAACTGTTCTCTGAGAGAAGATGATGATGGCCCATTAAACATTTGTTGCTAGAGTTGTTAGTATTAGCTCAATCTTTTGAGAATCTTGATCTTTTCCCCTATTTTCCTGTGTGTATGCTTATGTATATGTGTGATAGCTTAATTACCTCGTTCGTTCTTTCTTAAAAAAATGTGATAGTAATTCTGTAATGATGAATTCTCATTATCAACTCGAAATTATAGGGCTGTTCCCTCTCTCATGAATAAACTGAATCAAATGTGACGGTGATGAGGGACAAAGCTGACTTTTATATGAAATGTGAATACATACGAGAGAAAAAAATGCTGATACATTGTATATATCGGCTATGAATTCGTAAAAGTGGGAATGCGAAAAAATTTTGTTTGTAAAAGTGGCGCTATGAAAAAAAAAACTTTTTTTTGGAAATCATCGATAAAAAGATTTTTGGTGTGTTTTGTCTTACGAATTTGAGAAAAAACAGTTTGCTGATAAATTAAGAATTTGTTGATAAATTTAAAGACAGCTTTTTCTGTCATTCATAGAAGAAATATTGTCAAGTTTAAAAACGGTTTCACAATTCGCCCCAAAAGTCATCATGTTGTCACTTTTATACTGACTACAAGTTTTTTCATATTGTCAATTTTACAAGTCCATAGTCGATATCAAAAACATTCTGAATTTGAAGATGATGAAGATTCTCTCTCTGATGAGTTTATATATCTTAAAAATATGGTTACGGGCTAAACCTTTGAGAGTTGGAGCAAAGGGTGCGGCCTACGTGCAATACTCGAGTCTCGGCTCAGCTCAACAACTCAAGATTTAGTTTTTGTGTGAAGATGAGCTCGTTCTCCTTCAGCTTAGCTTGGCAAAGCTGTGAATGAGAAAGCTTCGAGTTAATCCTTTTTAAAGAACACTTTAATCTCTCAAAGCCATAATGTATATTATGCTATGTGTGTAGGGATTACATGTGATTATCATCATGAACTGTTTTAGCTTTGAAGATGAGTTTAGGTTCAGCCTGACCGAAGGCCCGTATAAAATCAATGTTGTTGGTTGTTGGAAGTGTGAGTATGTATATGAGGATGAAGGAAGAAGAAGAAGAGTAAATAAACCAGCACCACCACCACTTTTCTTAGTTTTCTTCTTCTTCAGATTCCGGCTGAGAGAGCTGCAGGGGATTTCCCACCGAATGCCATGAATACCTTGATGATGCATGTAATATGAATGAATAAATGTTTGATCTTTCTCGGATGAAGAGATGAAGAATTCGATCGCAATTTGCATACCGCTATTGAGCCCTGATAGTGTTGAATGAGAACCAGACCAGATTCAATGTCGCATGACATGGCCAAGGGCCGTTACAATTTAAGGTTGGCATTTCAATTTACAAGTCTGCATATTGGCATATAGCTAAGGGAAAGTTACATGCACATATTCATAGGCATAATTCAAAAAAAATCTATCTGATCGGCATTCATATAGTTCACATGCAATTTTCCAGCTGAACGAGTTCTTCGAAAAAAACAAAGTATATAGAATAATAAGTACGGTCAAGCCAGCCGCAGTGAAGAATCAAAGAGAGGATACGTTTTTGACGTAGCGTGCAGCCTATGCTCTGCTTTACTTCATTCAGAGCCAAGCGAGAGAAGCAGAGCGAGCGGATGGCTGGGTATGACGTCACAGCTGCAGGCTGAGTGCATAGTTGCAGGAGGTTCAGTTTTGTACACGTTATGTCCACGCGTTGGAAAAAAATGATTCATCTTCATCCTTCAAATATTTAAATACTTCCATCTCTCACTTCAATGACTTCAATCCATTCTTAATTTTTCTCGGCTCATCCCTCAAACTTTGCGAGCCTCAGCAGATATTCGCGATTTGAAACTTAAACCAGCCCACACAGAAAAGTCCCAACCGAGACACTCCGGTCAAAGTCATGCATCTGCCTCCCATCACAAATGACTTTTTTCTTCAATAATTGCACCCAGTCGACGAAATCCTCATCTCCCATTTCTTCATCTTCTTCTAGTAGTATAGGGGCTAATAAAGACACACAATGGGCTTTTTCTCGGCTCTTCGCAGTTCGCTCCTCGCACCCTCATCGAAACAATCCAAATAAGGACAACCCTCAATAAAAGCCATCATCGACTCAAACTCTATGAAAATATCCTCGAACGCCGACGACCTCAGCCTCTCAACTAAACCTAGGTATATCCTTATGGAACAAAAAGAGATCTACATCTTAAACGATTCTAACTAAGTATTTCCTATCAGCGACCATTCGCCTCTTTTTCTTTCCTCCCGAAATAAATTCTTGAAATGCACTGAACACTGAAGCCAACTCGAACATCAAACACAGCACCACCCTTTCCCTATAACAAAATTTCAGGTACACATGCAAAATGGTGATTACCATTAACTTTCATATATTTAACTGTTCTCGGGTGTAAATGTGCACCTCAAAGTACATCTGCACTTTTAACGATCTCGAATCGAAATGTGTACATATGTATTGAAATATGTTGAATGGACCCAGACCCGCCTATCAGGAAAAAGTTCAATACCGCTTTATTTTTCCTATCTTATGCAACTTGTTGTTGATCATTGATCAGAACAAAAGACCTCATGCCTCGTAGTGCCTACCTTTACCCATCAAGTGAAGTCAAGATAAGCTCAGGGTAAATATTGGAATTGGAGTGCAGCCGAACTCGCAAAAAAATAACTCACAAAATCAGTTCGACATTGAACTTCTTGTTTGATGAGGATGATGAGGATGAGGATGAGAGCCGATGGGACAATAACAGATCTCCGATCGGGAAAACAATGACGTTCTTACGTAACATTAAAGTTCACATTCGTCATCATCACAGAAAAAAAGGAGCGAGTGAGTTGAGTGCAGGTCCATTGTTCCTTAGAAAGGAGGGATGAAAACAAGGAACACAAAACAACAAAAAATTTTTTTATCATCATCGTCAAATAAGCTCGGTGCTCGTGCACCCGCGGACCCGTGAGTGAGGATGAACCCGAACGGGACAATGAAAATAAAAACATGAACAAACATGGAAAGGTGGGAAGAGTAAGTACATATGTACATACAAACAGCCCATCATCCTTCAGCCTTCAACGACTTCGACTCAAAGACATTCAAGAGTTTTTTTTAATTTGCTAATAAAACGCTCGTGTTTCGAGTTTCGAGCTCCGACTTAATTACTGAGCATGGGCTGCACGCGACCAATAAATATAAAAGAAACAACTGTAATTCGACAGGTATCAACGTCTCATAGTCTCATCTCATCCTCAAAAAATATGTGAGGAAATTTCATGGGTAAATTAGAAATCTAGTTTTGTTTTATATGCCTTTTCGAGGAGAAAAAATGAGAATAGGAAAACCGGAAGCCGTCACAAGTCAACTTAAAAAGTCGTAAAGAAGAATCTTGTTAAAATACTTAAAAAAAAATGAAGAAGAAGAAGAGAAGAAAGGAAAACTTACAGGGTTGAGTATTTCCCACTTAAATTTTTTCCCATTTGGATCTCGAAAATGTCCACAAAAATTCCGTACTTGTGTAACTGCGTTCTTTGTCTCAAAACGCCCCAACTATTAATGTTTTCCCCATTCTTTATTTGGCAAAATGGGGATTTTGGACTGTTTTGAAAGCAGATAAGTTTTGTTAGAGTCGAAAATCGTATTTTACCATTTGTCCCTTTTTTGTTTTTCCCGGATCCAACACAAAAAAAACTCGATTCGAATTCGAACTTTAAACAAAATTGCTATTGCTACGGAGCAGATGAAGATGAAAGAATATGCTGCTGGGGGCTGGGGTTACATGATGTCGTCATTCGTTAATAGTCGTTAGAAAATGGAAAAAACATTGCTCGAGACTCTCTAGGATATAAACTATATGAACATATCCACATACATTTTTTATTACCAAAAAAGCTGAAGAGGAAACAAAAGCATAAAATATGCGTATTATTTTTCTGAGGTATCGCGTGTTGAACAAGATCAAGATTTGGGAGATTTAGTTTTGCAGGGATGAGATGAGGGAAAAGTGGATGTGGCGCAGAGAAAGACGACTTTATTACAGCTAGTTGAAGATGTTAATTTTAACATATATGCACTTTGTGCCAGTTGGATATGAGAATATGGGATTGTTTTCTCACTGGCTCTCTGTAATTTCACTGTGATCGCCGGGCCGAAACTTACTTTGTAAGGAATTGGGTTAGGGTGGCCCAAATTGCTTGTTAGTCATCTGTCCATGGCATGTGTAAAAATCCTAAACTTAACTTTAAAATCCTAAGATCTGAGGCGACAATACGAGAGTTTTCAAAATATATTTTGAAAGTTTGACTAATTTTCTGAAATGCAGAGCTTTACTTAGTTCCGAATTCAGACCGACTTGATTTCTGAGTGTGGAAGATTTTTTTTAGATGTTTTTGTCAATGCCGTAAATTTCAACTCAATTTTATTTTCCGGTTTTAAAAAGCATCGCATTCTGAACTCACCAAACTATAAATATGAATAAATATGCAATAAAATTGCTCACTAAAATTCACATTTTTTTTCACAAATTTTGTGAAAAGGTTTCCATTAGACGAGAAAATGCTCCCATATTTTGGCATTTTGGCAAAAGCCAAAAAAGTAACTATTCTGAATGGCCACAATTTTTTTAATGCTTCCGATTTCCATGAAAAATCTAAACTTGTTAAAAAATAGGGCAAAGTTAAGGGATTCGATGGGAAATTTGGGAAATTATTAATTATTCCAACCATCTTAAATGCCAGCATGCAAAATATATGCGACTCTGAATTTCATTTTTAAAATACGCGATTTTGGGTTACCTCAGCCTCTACAGCGGTCAAGAAACTTGAGGATATGCAAGTTGAATCGGAAGTTCACTTTTCAATCCCTAAAACTGTAGCAAACTCCTTTCAACTCAACCCTTCATAACCATAAGCCATGCTTACTCACTCCTCACTCCAAAACTTTTTTTTCCTACCAAATTACAATTCCAACAGTTAAACATATTCTCATTTTCCATTTACAGTAGCCTCATGCTGGCCATCAAATGTCAAGAAAACTCCACAAAAAGAAAGCTTTAAACATATTGTGAAATGTATGCAAAAGTCCATAATATTTTGTTCAATCCAACCAAAACCATATGTCAAGGATTTATACCTAGAAGCTATAATTATTGTAGACCAATGGTGAAAGTTTGTGGAAAAAATGTTATGTGGGCAGATAGTGTAAAATACTTGGGGTATTATGTATCATGCTGGGAACGAGATAATGAAGAACTCGAGTGTAGAAGACGCGAACTTTATTGTAGAGCCAATATGATTGCATCAAAGTTCAAAGGGTGCTCCACTGATGTTAAGAAATACCTTTTTTCTACGTTTTTTGGAGCTATCTATTGCTCAAGTTTATGGGTGCCACGAAACGAGTCAATACTCAAAAAAGTGAAAGTCGCCTACAATGACGCTTTGCGAATCCTTTTTGGTATTAGCCGGAGGGAAAGAGCCTCGGTAATGTTTGCCAAACTTGGCATTAATGACTTTAATGCACTTCGGCGTAAGGCGGCTTACTCTCTCCTAAATAGAGTGAAAGAGAGTGACAATACAATAATACAAACTATTTTTGGCTCCTGTGTACTTGTTGAATCCTCGATGTTTAAGAGCTGGACAAAATTACTACTCACAGAAAACTCCAGTATGTCATTACTCAGTCTAGAATAAATACTCTATAACCTAATCGAATGATTTAGGCGAAAGCATTATATCTTAACCTATACACTTATACACTACATATATGGATACATGTAACAGCCTCTGTTCTAAAAAAGTATCTGCAATAAAGAATAATAATAATAATAATAATATTCACTTTTTTAGGTATATGACTTTTCTTTTTCCTATTTCATCTCTGAAAAACAAATTCCTCTTCATATTTTTTATCAACATGCAACATATGTAAAAAAAAACTCTTGTTGTGTGCTCGTGGTCATCATCCCAGGAATTATGTCTTTACCCACGTTAAATTATTCCGAAGGTACTTATTATGTAGTAAATCCTGCGAGCTTCACTCATTAAAAATGAACTGATTATGCAAGAGATGATCATGACATGACATTAGGCTAAAGTTGACTGATGAATGAAGAGAATAAACTATTACAATTTTTGTATAACGGGTTTGGCTCGATTCTCTGTAAATAATACTGACCAAATTGACTTCCCACATGAAAGTCCTACGGGTCGCGGTGCATCATTAAAATGATATTAATGGATGAAAAAGTGCAATAAAAATTATGACAAATCTTCAACAAAATCAAGGCATGCCTCAATCCCACTCGCTAGGAATAAATGCATTTCAATTAAAAATAGTGAAATAACCTTTTGTCTTCCAAAATGAAAAATGACCTTTACACAAAAAAGCTCATTACGGAACTCCGCTGACATAAATAAACATACTTTGTTTATCTTAAAGACTAGAAGAATGAAATAACCCATAATTTATGAGACTTTTTGTCAGTTGTTCAGAAAGGGGTTACACTTAAGTTTCAAAGTATTTTTTGGAAAATAGTTACACAAAATTTGTTTGCCATATACGCAGACCTATAAGATGTCAAGTAAAAGTGAATCCAAAAAAATCACGAAAAACAATTGAGATAAGTGACTCCATATACATACATATAAAAAGATCATGCAATTTAAATGAGATGGATGTAGTAATGTCGTAGATGACAAATGATAGAGCTTCTTTTTTTGCACTCCACGACTCACAAAAGTGCATCAAGGCAAAACGAATGCAAATCAATTAATTCCCAATCAAGATGAATGGGAGTGAGCCTTGAATCAACATCTTGATTCTCCCTTGCCCTTGCCTTTGGTAAAAATAATCGCTTAATTTAAGTGCACAAGCGCGGACCGTGTAATTGGATAAGGTTGTAGGGACATCAGGTGCTAACTGCTTTATCAATAAATAACAATTTGAGCAAATCAATAACTCTTGTGTATGAAAAAAAAGATTTCTTTCGGTCGTGCAAAAAGGCTTGCACTTCGCACACGTCTCCAATAAATTAAACAAATGGTCTGAATGAAAACGTATAAATATAAATGTTTTTTATTTCTCTTTAATACCTTCACCTCACCCCCAAAAAGAGAAACAGGCTTCATTCACAGAGATAAAAATATATTCAAACTGATTTTCTTTTATTGGATGTAGGCAACTTTAATTGTTGCTCGCACAGTGAGTGGCCCAATAAAATATTGTGTTTGGCAAGCATAAAACATTTTTTTCGTACTTTCAAATCTACAGGGACATAAATAAAGAGTAAATAATATTTTTTGTATCATACGCATCGGTCAATTGAGAGGATGGGGTGCAAAAAGGGGTTTGAGACCTGTAAAACGACTTCACACTGCCAAGAAAATGGCATCCTTTTGAGAAGGTACATTCTGATTCTGATAGGATCATGTTCTTGATTAAGAGATTTGACACAGGTGATAAGGGCCGAAAACAGGAGTAGACTAGTTATGGAGGAGTACTTTATAATTAAATTAAATCAATATTATTCATAATGTCAGCCTCACTACAAGTGTCTACAAGATTCAATTAAAAAGGCTTATCTCCAATTGTTTATCAAAGGTCAATTTTCATTATCATGGAAAAAATTATGCTATCAAGATGGAAAATTGTTTACAATGTTCTGACCTTTGAGGACCTTTTAAATATATTCTGCTATTAAGTTGATGGAAATAAAATAGATCGAGAGTGTGTCGGAATTCGTTTAGATTTTGGAGGTTGTTTCGGAACAACATAATTGCTAAATTAACGGTTGATGCATGATACAAGTGGTTGGGATGGATGGTCCCTGGGGGATCGCTGTCATTGTACAATCGATTTCGCACCTCTGCATAAATTTACGAGTTCGCAAATTACCAATTTCGATTGTGAGTTGCGAGCAGTTTTCACTTTCCTGCAATACCCTTGACTCCAATGTACGTTTTTGTGCAGAAAAATCCATAAAAGATTGGATTTCGACAGATTGCGAGAGGGTGCATAGGGCATAAATTGAATTAGTTCTTGATTCTTGTTTATAATGCATTCAGTGCCCCTCTGGGTATGGTCTAACCTTTCAAACTCAATTCATGCATGAGACATAATAAAAAATATTGGTTAAGATCTGCAGAGACCTGTTCCCTTCAGCAAAATTCGTGCAGTGAAAATTGCTCTTCGCTATAAATACAATGCAGTCTGGTAATTGCTTGATAATGTATGTTGAATTAGCCCCATGCGGGTAGCCCAAACATGGTTGGGCTATTAAATATACTTTTATTTGGAAGTTACCGACCAAAAAAATTTATATTTTGAGTGTCTCGGCAGCCCGTCGTGGTTCGTGGTTTATGTGAAGCAGGTGTCTCACTGCTAAAAATGATATGTATTTTGAAAAGGTCGTGAATATAAATATTTAAAAAAAAAGTCCCATCAGCCCAAAGTGGTTCTGAATACGAGAGAGATTTGAAGAAAGTTTTACCCCTGAAGAAGTCGCAATTTTTAAAGTTACCTAACACTAAAAGACTTGTACAGAGACGCACCGCAGTGGTCGTAAAATGCTAAAAATAATATGTTTTATAATTTATGAATTACATAGTTGAATTAAGGTCAAGGCGCAGTCATCAAAGGATCTCATATTGATTTTGTACATGATTATATTATTGATTTAATATAAACCAAAACAATTGCATAGGCGACAACAAAAGCGACTTTGATGTGCGTCATTTACTAAAAAAAGTTTGAAAACAAGAATTTTAAAACAAAATTAGTTCAGTTGGGACAAGTTTGATATTTTGGATTTGTATCCTATCCTTTCGGATTCAACATTCCAGATTTTTTCTTACGTGTATGGCAGATTGATTTGGACAAATTACATGCAAACCTTATAAAAAGCATGGATTTATAACAGTCTAAATAGAAGAAAATTGAAAATGGAACATTTAAGCGTTCTTCCGTCAATGTTACACGATTAACCACTGGATACCCAGTGGGAATGTATTTTAGAAATTCCGCTTTTACAATCGCTGGCACAACCAAAGCCATTCCAGATTAGCTGAAACCGCACATTTCGTGTAACACGAATCTCTGTGTCCATAAAACATAGCTGAGACTCGAATCAACTTCCTCTACATACATATATCAGAAAGCTCATTTGAGCAACGAAATTGTCATCCGCTCTGCAAGTGGGAAAACGTGATGTCATCTCGTCTCCTTCCGTTTAATGACCTTTTTTCGTTTTTTGCCTCAGATTCGATCGTAATATTGAATTCATCTCATTTCTTCACCATTACCATAATAATATATTTTTTTGCTATCTGTCCCAATCTCATCCCCACCCGCGTTTCTTCATCATCACCCTTTCGATAATCAACTTAAGTGGTTGTAATCATAATAATCATTCACTCGCTTTTTTGTCGATACACTCCTAATTCCTACGTAAATACGAGAGACTGTTTGTAAATCCCAAATTATAATGCATTTTTCACGCTTGCCTACCGCCTGTCATCCCCCAAGAAAGGAGTTTTTATATGCCCTGTCGAATCGGCTTTGGTTCACAGGAGCACTTTCAAGAATATGTAAATATACGCGGTTATAGAAAAAAATATATTATGCAGCCCTAACACAATGTGGAGGAGGTGCTGTTTTGGAGTGGAGGTGTGGAGTCATCATGTCAAAAGCAACGCCAAATAAGCCCATCTCTTTGAAGGCAAGATTGCAGTTTCTTGAATTTTGAGTGATTTTTTTGTACAGAAGACAGGGACTCATCATCAAGCTTCATTCTCTCCTCACGTCATCTTATTAAATTACGAGTGGTAATTTTTTTGAATATATTTTTTGTCTCATTCATTTCATCGAGAAGATTGAGAAAACAAAACTCCATTTCCCAGTCTCATCCCGATCCCATTGATCTTCGAGAAGAGAATCTGTGTGCAACAAAAAAGAGAGAGACCGCGCCTTCGCCAACCATCCCCTTGAATGAGATGGCAACATGGAATCAGAGTCGCAAACAAACTCATCTCTTTTCTTTACAATACAATGCAACTGATTTGAATGAGAATATGCACCTGCTGCTCTTTCGCTCATCCCCATTTCAGAGTCAACGAGAGAGAGAAAGGAGATTTACAGCATTGCCACTTGCCACAAATATTAGTTCCCTTTATTTGTAAGCAGAGAATTTCAAGACTTGTTTACGTGTTTTTCAAAAGTTGCAAACAAAGAAATAAAATGAATGACTTCTTTTCTCCTTTGTGGAAGGCGATAATAGGAGACTCGATACCATGCGATAATTTGATCCGTTGAGAATACACTCCCGACGGACTCGAGAAAGACGCGCTGGGAGGGCTCACAACACGCAATGTAGTGGGGAAGAGTGACATATTACCTTACACTCGGCTCAAACGCAAAAAAGTCCAAATGTAAACACCTTGACTTTAAACTACGATACTTTATAAAAAGAGACTTTAAAACAATATTTTCCATCTCACGCTGAGAAAATGGAGGGCATTCAGAAAATTGAAATGTGTGTAACTTGATATTTGATGAATTTATCATAATTACCCCTTGTCCGGTAATTGCGTAATAAATTTTTTGCACAAGGTCTAATCCATTTGCGGAGGGATGCACGGCGCATTCAAATTACCCTCATATGTGAGACCTAAGGCTCAGAATCTCGTTTGAGTGGGGGCTGCTAGAAGCTACTCTAATTTAATCATGTTGTGTGCCCATCCACTGAACTCTCTGCCACTGACGATGAGATGACTTTGAAAATGTGAGGGGATCATCATACAAATCACTTGTAATAGTAATTTCTCAAATGCTCTTTCATTTTAATTCTTAAACGGGTATTAAGAAACAGGAACTAACTACACATTCTTAATTGCAAAAAAGTGCGTAAGCTCATTAACCATTTTGGGGTAGGGCTGTGTGTGTAATGGAATATTTTGTAGGGGTTCAGGTTCAGAAGTTAATAGATTGTTGCTCCTTTGGCAATTCCTTTGAAACCGGAGGAATTTTCTTTATCGTGTATGATCAGTGGGGAATGTGGATATGTGTGCGTGAAGGGTGGAGGTGCCATTTAAATAAATAATTTAGCTCATGTATCAGTCTCATACCTGGCTCATCCATCGGTGTCATGAATAATTCATTTCACTTGGTCAATCCTGTATTCCACACGGAATCAAGAGAGCATGGATCTCCGTATGGAGCACACATACGCATATTTTGCCTCTACGAACAACGAAAGGCAGATGAAAGACTGATGCGGAGCTGTAGGATCAAATGGGATCAGAGTGCAAGCAAACTTTAAATGAATAATAAACGTCCAAGATTAAAGACTAAGTCTACCTACCTAATAAGTATGTATTATTGAACAATCATGTTAATTGCGTCTTGATTGATTCAATGATTTTATGTATGCTAAAGTCAAGTGACAATGAATTTTTTCTTGTATGAAACCAATTTCTCGTTAAATTTTGGCACTTTCTTGTTTTAAATCTAGGAAAAGTAATTACATAGCAATTTGCCACCGCACCGCTCATTAAAAAAATTTGCTTGGATTGCTGAATATAAAATATTATATATTAAGAAACATTCTTAGTTTTGTTCTTAAATGAATAATTTACTTATCCCCATCATTCTATAATACTTATTATCGAGTCGTGATCAACTCGTCTCGGCTGCAAATAGGTACTGAAACCAGATACAGTGATGCATATGAGAATCTCATCTAATGAGAGGATTTTTAATGTATATTTTGCCCCTCTGCTTGTGTCACGGTCTCAACTTATTCTTCATGATTGATTTGATTGATGAGGATTAAATTGCGTGACCTAGCTGCTACCTCTTGACAGAGCGGAGCGAGAAGCCCCGCGTCGTCCTCAATAATTCATGCGTCTTCCCCTCCTTCGTTCCAACTTAGAATACACGCATACTTACTATACATTCTATTGTTTTACCAGTTTTCCCATCCTTGCTCATAGGTGTCCGTATGCCATCATCGTACGTGACAAATTTTCAGTAACCATTAATAATGTAAATAGGAGACACGATGATTTCTCGAAATGATAGGGAAGACGTGCCGTATGGAAATAAGCTCCGCACACATACATCTTTTGATTGCCACTCTCACTGCCCAGTTTTCCCAGAGACATGACATTACTCACAGATTATAGGTAAATTAGCACATGTGCCTAAGTAGCACATTCCACTGATCCAAACGGATTATCCTTTTCTTATCAAGATGAGCATTCTTTATAATTGCCCTGTGGACACGCTAAACAATATGAAGACCTCCCTTTTGCGCCCAGACTTTGTAATTTAATGCAATATGTGCATAAGCGTTTGTGTTGGCACTGCTTCAACTTTTATTTAATATTCCTCTTCAAAGTAGTTGCAAAAAAATGAGCAAAAATCTTCTTTTATCTCCAAAGGAACTTTACAAGAGAATAAAAATGTTTATATGTGAAATGTGGAAGATGACATGATGACACTGTCCCGCTGCTTCTGAATTAGCTTCTGCTTTTCTAGCTTTTGGCGAGAGGGGCGCTTAGAGGATTTTTAATGATTTACAGAATAACAGAGAG
>JAHZMY010002665.1:0-17109 GCA_027743915.1 Seira sanloemensis | reverse complement strand
ATGCGGAGGAAGAATGGGGAAACATGCTAGGGGCAAACTTAAATTGAAACTGGCTTATCCATATAACGTTGAAAGTAAAAGAAACTTCCTTATCTGGCTCGTACATATATTGAATAATGTTCTTAATGCATTCCGCTCATGTATGTGAACATAAGAATACAGAAAAAGGATTACACACGATGCAAGTTCCTATCAAACCTAAATTTTTACTCGGTAGGAACAAACATAGATAGATTGAAGTTGACAGTAAATGCGTTCCCGCTGATGTATTAACAGTTCAAGTGGTAGTAGAACTGCTGTGAGACTTGAATTGCCAGAATCTGGAAAAGTGGAAAAATTTAAAGCTGCTAGATTTATGACTATATTTATCCAATCTACATATACAGTTTGAATTGAGTGCTAAAGGGAAAGACAAATGCTCAAAATTTTAGCATAAAATAATTAAAGCTGAGCAAATATGCTAATCGAGTTGATTGCGTCTGGCTGCAAAATTTATGTAGATGTCTATTATTCGCACTATAAAAATGGCTCTTTGCTTTGAAGTGATTACACCGCTTTTAAAATAGACTCAAACTCGAGCTGCTATAGTATATTCTTTGCTGCCAAATTATGCAGTGAAGCATTAGGCGATTCAAATCCCAGCCATATCGAAAAAAGGCAATAAATGAGCGTGATTAAAAGATTACATCTCTCGTCTCCTCGTTCGCCGTACATTGCAAAAAAAAGATTGGTTTTGAACTAGACATTGGAACGCATGTTTCTCCAAGAACAAACATTACGTCTGATTAATGCATGTTTTTTTCATCTTCTTTCACACTTGCTTCGATTTAACATGGATTTTTTCTGTACTCAATCGCATTTACAAAGTTTGCGAGCGCACCCAAAAAAAATGTAGCTTAGATCTCTCACATCTCTTGCACAACCTTTTTAGAAAGCGCAAGGCGCCAAGTTGATTTTACAAACGCTTAAATATTGAATTACACAGATTGTATCAGCAACAAAGACAAACTCTGAAAGCTGATCGAAATTCATGGCTTTCGTGATACACTTATTTATTTAAAGAAAAAAAATGGTGCCGCTGGAATTGAATGCGTAAAGCCATTTTTTATTGAGAAAATTGATACAACGATAATATAATATCTAATGATACTCGTTTTCTGTTGACTTTGGCATTGCGAGCTGTGTGACTTTGCGACTTCAATCTCAGCCTTTCAATTTTTTGCCAATCTCATGGGCAACGACGACTCCATCAGGCAGCAGTTGAAGTCGGAAGAGCTGCATCAAAGCTTTGAACGCATTTCACCTCACTCAGAAATAGAAAATAAGTTGAGACACATACATACATGCACATGTGTACAAAAGGAAGGTTCAAAAGAAGAAGAGAAATTACACTCTTATTTTTTTGCGGAAAGTGGGAACAAACCAAAACATAGTTTTTTACTTTAACCGTAATAATGCATTAAAAAGCAGTAGAGAATGGAAAAGCACATGGCTCCTTTCTCACACAATCCTTTTCAAACTTTATCACTCTCTCCTCCCAGACCATATTTTTTGAAGGTAAAGTATAAAGGAATTGCAGTTGTGTGTGTGTACAGGTTCACATTTTTCTGAGAAGGTTAACGACAAGTCGAGTAACATGATATTTTATAAAATCAATTTTCTCATGAGGAAGTTACACCTTCCGTTTGTCGTTTCCTCGTTTCACTCTCACTTTCCTCCTCGTACATTCCTCTGGAACATGGTAAAATATTGTGGAAATGGAGATAGTTTATTTGTAAGACTGATGACGATCATGTTGTTGGAAAGGCTTTTCCCTGGGATAAAGTCTTCACTTGTTTTACCAAGAATAGGTAGCGACGGAGTATACTAATGCGCGTGGTTGAAGGAGAAATCCACTTTGGATGAGTCTGTACATGAATCTTGAGGTCTCCTCAAGGGCAGCTGTAGGAGCTTCAGTTATCATTACGAGATGCCAGGTTTAGAAAAAGTTAAAATGCTCTTTCTTAATGGAAGGCAGAAATTTAAAAAGAAAAGTATTTTCAAGGGAGAAAAGAACGACGGTTATATATACAGCACGCAGAGAGAGTTTTGCAATGAGGATCAAGAAATATGAGTTCACATATAACCCTGGCTCAGATACCAAGAAGGAAAATATTATCATCATAAAAAGATGAAAAATGAAAGGATAAATTTTGTTGAGGGAGTCCGGCAAANAAAAAAATTGAGAGTTCCGGTTTCCCATACTTTTTTCAACCCAAACCTCATCATCAGATGTGTTGTTGCTCTCAAAGAAGTTCTTCGTGAGCGACTCATACACGTTTCATGGAAATATGCTGGGACGTGAGCTTGCAAGCATGTAAGCTTATACAGTTTCAGCACGAGATTCTCGTTTTGCATTGTAACCAACTTCCAAAAGTACGTACATAGTACATGTTCGTTAAAAAAAGAGGTGGAAAATGTGCATTTCGAGAAAGAGACTAAAAACTTGGGTTTAGTGCTGGAATCTTGTACTTCAGTAATAATATTTGGGAGACCGTGTCTTTTTCTACATTTTTTGACTTTGCAGCAGCCAATTTCCTTCTTTTTATATATTTTGTGTCACGAGCTCATATATTTTCATTCAAAGTAGACTAGTTTATTACAAGGCTGTAAAAAGGAAGTAAAAAAGGAATAAATATGTGTCTCAATTTAAATAGGGAATGTCATACCGCACACGAGTTTATGTAAAAAAAAGAGTTTTATAACACGGTTTGAATACATGCATGCATGTGCACACAATCTTATTTAAAAAATTCAAAAACTTGCGAGTGTTATTAGATCTATTTGAAACTTTTTTCCAGCATCTCGTCATAAATGTCAACCTTTGAAAGTTCTTTTTCAATTTTTTACATGGACATACTTCATAATTTTGATTACGCAAAAAAAGTATTGAGCTTTTTGGCATAATTAGAAGCACGTTTGTAGAATTGGCGAAAGTAGTTTTAACAATCCTGAACTGAAGTTTCCAGCTCCGCATTTGCATTTCAGATTTAAATTGTCACTTCATTATCATTTTATTCCAATGAATTATCCCAATCCTTTTTACGCAGATTCCGTTCTTCATGTTTAATGAATCTACTTTTGAATTTAATTGCCGTTGAGTTTTGCGAAATGATATCATAAATCCCTAAATACATTGTAATAACGGCAGCTATTGCAAATGTTGTGACGACTTTTTTCTATCTCGCGTAAATTTAGGCAAGAGTAGTGTAAATCCACAAAAGCCTTAAAACTTTCCGCTTCATTAACCTACTTCTTCAAACAAAACAATAACGTGTACGTAAATCGCTCTCGTCACATCCGGGAGAAAGTTTCCGGGATTTAGAATTTAGATTTGTGAAAACAATACAACGCCAAAAAATTTAGGCAGTCAAGCAAACGCTTCCCACTGTTGGCTGACGGTCCCACTCATATTTAAATTTTTTACGAGCTTTTTTTGCAACTTTTTTCATTTACATTAGCAAAAATATAGTTGGACAACCTAAAAATTTCATATTTAGAGTTTTCCAGAAAATGCACATAAATAAAACGTCGTGAAAGTCGTTGTTCACAATAATATAGGCTGGTTTTAGGTACTGGGCACAAATGGCTTTCAGGATTGCGAAATTCTACTTTTTCTTGTCTCTATACATACACTATATTTAATCCCATTTCTGCAGAATCATAGGTGTACACCTGAGAGCCTTAGATTCACTGAATTTTTTAGTTTTGCCTCTCCGCCTCACTTAGATATAATGATGTGCTATATGCTCCAAATCCAAAAAAATGAAATGGGTTTTTAACATAAAACTGTTCCCAGAAGCATTTCGCTTTTAAGAAGCCCCAAAGAACTCATACAATTCATTTCTCAGGAGAGATACTTAAAATTCGAGCCAAATGCTTTAAAACAGGGGAAAGCTAAAGAGGCTAAGTAAAAGTACGACACGCCTTGCCCATCAAGAAAAGATACGGAAGGAATGAAAGCATCATTGGCCCTTGTACTTTTACCCACATTACTAATGCATTCAAAACCATGTTGTTCTTTTTTGATTGTTTTTACGTGCCAGAAACAGACGAAAAAATGGCTTTTGCCTTTTATGCTTGGTTTAGAATGTGGGTGTCATTTTTATTTATATATATATTTTGGAATACTATTATCATGATCATTATAGAGTGATCATCATCATCACCACCATCCCTCACAACAGGAAGAGCACATTATTTCTTAATATATGGCAGAATCATGCCAAAACATTAAGACTTTTTGTGCGCTTTCTTGTCATTTCTTCCATTTCCTCGATGCTTTATTATGCGCCTCCCCACCATCTTGGTTTGTTCTGTCAGCGCTAACTGTCTATGCCTGACTTGCTTCTTCTGGGCTTTTAACTACAATTTCCACCTATTCACGGCATACATATGATGTGTGTGATCAATTGAAATGTGTGCTAAGGAGTAATGGTTATCTCCTTACCTAGTTTGTAACTTGTCAGCCCGAGTCTAATTCAAGAACGTCGTTTGTCACTGCATAATACACTCTTCCAAAATTAGTAGGGGCAACCAGATCTTGCTTTCTCAAAATGAGCTAAGCAATATTTCATATCCACACTTGTCATCGGACTTAGCAGAGTTGTAAAAAGTTTTTGAAGTTGACTCCGTCGAAATGACCAATAAAAACTTCGATTAAAAAACCTACGGTAATTTTCTGCTGTGACTCAAGTTGGTATGAAAGTTCCTAAATAAGGGGTAACTCGAGAAAATGCTACAGCCTTTTCTGAAAATTTGGTTTGCCCTGTGTGTATAATTTTCACTAGTGAGCTTTTTTGGAGCATACCTTAGTTATATCGTCTGCTCGCAGGAAGCTCAGAGGAAGGAAGACTATTAGTAATGATTTAAGATATTTTTGAAAAGGAAAAAGGGGAACGTTCAAAAAAGAAATTCAATGTCAGTGCTGCCAAAGTCACTCTCATTCTTCTTCTACAGTTGAGTAACTTTCAAAATAAAATACTGGAAGGATGATGATGATGACTTTTTGAAATGACGATATTACAACATGATCCACGAGCACAAGTCTCCTCCAAACTTTTTATAGAAATAATAATAACGAGATAAACGGCAAAGTGGAGGAGACAACGACAACTGAGATGAAGGGGCCAGAAAGGAAACTAAAGACGGAATGGTTTGTTTGTCTTCCTCCATACCTACAGGCTTCCTTCCTTCTCTTTTGTCCTCATTCTTTATGGATGTGTGTAGAGTCATTATCAAAAAAATTGAGATGGAATATGAATGGAGTGGGGACACACAGAAAGAATTGTATTATTATGAGAAGGAAGTGAGAAGGTTTCCAACTTCTTTTTGAGATGAGATGATGCTTCTTGAGATTCACCCTCCTTTTATTCGAATTTTTCGTTTAAATACGAAAATCTATGCTTCTCCTATCCAAGGAGTTTTTTGTGTTTTGGAGTTGTTCCAAGTCGGTGTAAGATGAGGACTGGGGTGACATAAGATTAGTGGAAGAGGAATATTGCCGCATTAGATACTCATCATTTACGAACTCGTTTTGTGTAGGTATTGTGCTTTACTACGTATTCATTAAATCAGATAAATTGCGTCAGACAAAAAACGTATACTTGGAGCTGTTGAGAAGTGCTTTTTGAATGTGAAAGTGCTAATTTGAGCAACAAATGAATTGGTGGATTTTAATATTTGGTGGGACAACCTAAGATACATTGGAAAATTTTTACAGTCTCAAAAATTTTGTCCATATCATCTACAATCTAAGCTAATTAGTCAATGTTGGTAAATTACTAATTCAAAATGCAAGAAATCAGTTTTAACAAGAAAGCTGTACTAAAAAGTTTTTAATTGTCTGATAATTGTATGAATCAACCTTTTGAGATAAAAGTAAATATGTACATAGATACACGAAATGTTATTTTTTGTTAGAAAAGCCTCATTAAAACAATCATAATCAAAATGTCAAACTTTGAAATGGCTCTGTAAAGTTTCTCAAACTTTACGAGAAAAGGCTTTATTACATTAAAATTACATTAAACTTTGGACACATTCGATAATGCTATGTAAAAAGGAATATAGGTTGAATAGTCGTTCTGAACTCAATTAATTGTTACTTTTACTTGTAGATAAAAAAGCTACAAACATTCGTTTTTCTCTGTTTCATATAAATTTTGCACGTAATTGGATGTCTCACTTTCGGAAATACCACGTGCATTAAACCTCTGCTATTGATTCGATATATTCCTTTCCACTCGCTCCGAGTCACGACATATGTATGAAAGTGCGTCTTCCCAATTTTTCCACTTTCTGTAATTTCTTAGCAAAGGAAATGAGTGGAAAGAATGAAGCAGAGTAGTCTAAAGAAAGTGACAGATGAATCAGAAGGGAGTGAGAGAGAGGCTGAAATAGAAAGAAAACGCTCTTCCCTTGCTCTCTCAGGACAAAAGTGTCATTCAAGTTACGCCACTTCTTTTTATTACACACAAGAATATCATGTGATTTGATCACAAAACAAAGATCTTGGAGATCATAGCTCTAGGAAAATTTCAATAAAAATGTTGCTACAAGGGTAATATTATATACGCAGCTGAAATGTTTTGGAGAAAATTTGACTTTCATTTTGTCGTACACTGTCCCACATGAATGATTTCCAAATTTTGATAAAATTGTTAAACAACGGACATACATACGTGCAATTAAATCAATACTGTTCTGAGGGCATTAGCTGCGTAATAAGATTCAATTGTTGTGCAATAAGAACATGTGCAGTTTTAAGATCTCACTCGACGCATTTCTCTGGCGATATATTCAGTGTTCGACATATGTACATACATGTAGATATTTATATGCGGCTCTTTTGCCATCTCCTCTACTACTGTTTTCAGTCAGTTCTGGTTCACTGAAGACGACAACGAAATATAGATCTGAGGAAAAATGACAGTTTTTTGCTTCTCTTTCTCTCGCGTTCGAATCGAGAAAAAATTCGTTGGAACGCGGAACATGAAAAAATAAGAGAGAGAGAAAAAGGGGGTCGGTCGTGTCGTGGTGCGTCCAGCTCATCTGTAAAAACTAAACCGAATGAGGAAAACTTGCTCATGAGTCCATGTTACAGAATACATTACGACGTGTTAACTTAGTGTTGGCTTGGTATGTGACTGCCCTTCTTCCAGAGGCAAACCCTTCTCCAGTTTATATACTTGTGAACTGCAAAAGAGACGGATATATAAGAATGCCGGTATGAATGTAAAAATAAAAGCCCTCCAAGACTTTATGAGTGGAGCTATGATGGGAATGAGCGAAAAGTCGTAAATAATCTTAAGTGAAGTGAAAAGCGAGCATTTTATGTTCGACTAAGTAGGTACTCATTCATTCTCTCCTTCGGCATGCGTTCCTTTCACTCCCATTACTCATTGAGTTATGATATGATTCGTTGAGAAAAGTTTCCAATCCAATATGCGAGTGTGTGACATGGAACATTGCACCAGGCTGGAGGACGGTGACAGGCAAATCACATTATTTTCTGGAAGCGATAAGTACTCGACAAGTGAAACAATACAATCGGAGCAATCGAAGCAGATTGATGATAAAAGGATTTGAAATTAACCAAAATGTAGAGTGTGTATGAAGTATGAAGAAAACTACGTATTTCAATTTTAATCATAAAGTCTTCACATTTCCTCATAACAAAGTTTCGAGAAATATCCGTTTGTTTCTTTCGATATAAAACTTCTGGACAAATGTGGGGTGTAATTCGTGTACAAATTATATGATGTGTATGTGTGATTGATGTTCTCAATTTGGAAAGGATTGGACATTGTAATAAATGGTCAAGCTCGAGAATCTCATATGTGGTAGGAGGGGCACGTGCCATGACATTGAAACTCTGTGTGAAGCACAAGCACACACACGTCAGGTCGTTATAATAAATGTATTCGATACAAGATTCGGTATCACACAAAGCTGCACATAAAATGTATAGTTATTGCTAACGAAGATTAAGTTAATGTCTATATCTGGTGGATATAGGAACACGTGGAAAATTGCAGCTCCTTCCAATCTATACACTTCAGAGAGAGGCACAGATGGGCTGCCGAGCTTCCATCTCAAAATTCTTTGCATACTGCACCTCATGCATCTGCCTTGCGCCTTTCTTGACCATCCAACATCCAACTTGCCGGTAGTTTTTTTTGTAAACGTAAATATTTCTCCTATAAAAACGTAATCCCCTATAAAAACGTCTACGTGGAAACGCTTTTTGCACAAGTTTCTATTTTCTCAGCTTTGTCACGAGGAAGGGTGAGTGGATACATGGTGCTTAGAGAGAGAGAGAAGGTACATTTCTAATGGGTTCCCTTTACGTTATGCGACATATGCACCATGTGTCATTGCCAGCAAGAAAAGAAGCTGCTGACTGAAGTGAATACTAAAGAACTCATATTTTTAGTGCGTTCTAATGTGCAATTTTGTCTGGATGTCTCCTTTCCTCCGAAATAAAAATGTTCCCATGAGGCGAGCACACTACTATACTTGCAAACGCAGTTTTTCGTTCGCGATTGTTGCCTACCGCAATTCACAAGTACCTTACGAAGAGGAATAAGAACAAAATGAAAACACCTCGGTTTGCACATCCGAAAGAAAAATGTTGTCTTCTGTTTCTCTCTAGGCAAAAAAGTATTGTTTTCAGCTGCGCCTCTCTCTCTCTCTCTTCTCTCGCACCCGCTCTCCGGCTTTCATCATCTTGGATTATTATGGAAGCAATTTCTTTTTAGGAGATGGGCTGCGACTGGATATACATATATGCCGAAGTGTGTGTAGCTAGGAAAAGCACTTTGGTTGGTATTTCCAGCCTTCCAACAGTTCAAGGAAGTCGACGGTGGAAAAAGGAAAAAAGTGTGCATTTAGTCTGTTCCATTTTATGAGTTCACTTAATAGAGGAACTCTTTGCTATACAATCTATACAAGACACAAGTTTTGCGTACTTTTGCCCTTTCCAATGCAAGAATATATATGCATAAGACATTTTCTAATAAAGTTTTTTTGTTGGAGCATGCATGCAACTTGGGGGGAAACGGGGCTGACCGTGTGTGAGTTTGAGCTTGTTGTCGACATTTTTTAAGGAGAGCATTATTCCAACGGAAAAATGTGTCTTTAGTCAGTTATGTAAGTACATTTTGCGCTATTCTTTCGTTTTATGGGCTTCCATTCCTGGGTGCTGGCCGCTTTTACAGGAGCACCGAGGAGAAAAAAGATGTACACTTTGCGTCCGGAAAATGTCTTCACGGTCGTAATGGATGGGATGATGTAATATTACTGTATTAAATAGAATCTCCTTGTAATGTCCTATATGTGTATTTTTACGGTATTATGAAAGATTATTAAGGCATAATTCAAGCCTACAGATTTACTAGTCAAGGCAAATGCTCATTATTCTAATAGTAATGAACGTTGTAGCAATACTTACGAGTCCGTTCCTATCACATTCTTTCTCCGAATCGGATGCGATGAAAGTTGTATGTAGTGAAAATGTCCATTTATTTGTCTGTCGGCTTACGTTACGCGTGTTTCCGCCTGTCATCTTGCGCTTGCTTATTCCTTATTTTTACCCAAAAATCGGAATGAGGAAAAAGACCGATTTTATTGTTTCGTTGAAAATATAATGGGTTTTTATTCCGCAAAAGAATCAGAGTAATTGTTCCATTTCTCTAATTCTCTTTTTTTTGCAACAGCGGAAAAATAGTGGAAGCTTAGAAGAGAGGGAAAGAGAAAGCCTTTTGCCACACTTCATCGAAATAGAAAGTTTAATAGAAGTGGGCCAACGAAGACAACAGGAAGCATAGTTCCAGTTCCGCCGCCAACTTTTTCAGCTTCCCGTTCCAGTCACAATCAGATATCTCAGTCTGAGGAAACTGGAGATTTTTTTTCTCTCTCAAGACATCTTTTTGTTGATATTTGTCGGAGTTGGATTGGCTGAAGTAATAATGTGCATTCATGCTGATTTATCAGAAAGTTTTCGTACTTTGAATACAATGAAGGAGCGGAATATATATAAAGCAAGTGTCAAGAATATAACCGACAAGAGAGAAGTACTATTATGCCTTTCCAAAGAAAAGTCTTTTGTGTTTGGTGTGGCGATGTAATGTTATGCTCTAACAGTTTCAGTTTCCAGAGAAGAGAGAGAGAGTATTCAAGTTAAAGTATAATCATCATCAAACGAATCTCATATTGAATTGGAGTTTTATTGAATGAAAAGCCCTCTTAGATTTTGTTTGGACATTGTGAGATTTGAATGTGATTCGTCACACAGAGCAAACGCCATGAACTACTTTCAACTCTTGTCTCTTTCCCTTTTCCAAGCAAAGATGCTCCACACAAAGCTATTGGAAACAATGAAGTCATATCACGAACTTTTGCAATAAAATTTTTATTTTGAGAAAATGGAGAAAAAGTTGAAAATGCCGTATGAGGCTGGAACGAGTAAAGTATGATGGGAATAGGGCAATCTTTGATTATGATCAGAGACGACAATATCCTCCCCGAATTCGAGATGATAATATATACTTGTACATATGTGCATGGCTCCTTCTTCCATACTCAAGCAACTTTGCGTAGATAATTTGATATATCATCAGCAAATCTCTCGCTGCTATTTCAAATCCTTAATCTAATTGTTCACATCAAGCATAAATGGAAATATATATGTATTTATGTATTATTATCTCAAAATATGCAGCAGTATGTGTCATCGTTAGTGTCAAGATTAGTTTAAGAGAACGAAAAATCTATGAGACCACCCAGAATGCGTATTCATTTATGCTGATACACGATCGGCTGAATGCATGCACATTTTTATATCCATCAACAGTATCGTACTATTAGTCCGATGATACAGTGTGTATACATATAGTACATAAGACTGAATTAATTATATAAAGAGCACACATGGAAAAAAAGAAGAGGCAGAAGGCACTCCACACAGCAGCATATTCAAATAAAACGTCAATTCAATAAAATGTCCCTGTAATCCTTTGATCTTTATGTGAGAGCTTCACCATGAAGCATGTACGTACCTAAATATATAATATAAAAAGAGCACACGCACATTTGAACTTGAAAACAAATGTAGAGATTTCCAGGGAATGGCTAATTGCATCACGAGAGCTATTTGCATAGACAAAATATTGACTCTAACAGTTTCGGGGCGCACACACTTAGTTTATACTGTAAACGTTCAAAAAGTTCATTTTAAAATCATAATAACCTTTTGATCCTCCGCATGCTTACTTTTTTACTTGTGCACACCTCTGTATTTCCCGTCTCGTTATAAAATGCACTAATTTTAAATTGCGTCATATGTGCTGTTGTGCAAGAGTTGCGTAATGTTTGTTGAGAATAAGTGCATAATATTTAAAAGTTGAGGTAAATAAATGAAATACATACATTTTCTATGGTTTACGCAGTTGCATAATAATTATAAGACCTTCAAGCTTATCACAATTCCATGACGTATTTAATTCATCTCATATTTTACCTGTAGCGGATAGCGGATAACTTAATACATTTGTTGTCATTATCTATTAAAGCCATTCATATCAAAATCGCAATAGATTTCAGATAATGAAGCGCACATTAGCATACGCATTACTTCATCTGTGAAAAGCTTTTTGTGAGAGAAATCAGAGACTTTCTTTTTTCTAGTCGCTGAGCAAAAACAAAATTTCCATAAAATGTTTAAATGTATTTGTGCGTGATGTCATTCGCAAAAAAACGAGCATATGTTCTGATCTCACTCTGCTTGAATGAATGAGTGAGCACGTAAAAGAAAAAAAATGAATACTCTCGTTTTTGCTTCTTTTTTTACAACACACTCACGCTAAAGTTTTCCCTTTTGAAAATGTTATGCGTAAAAACATTACAATTTTTTGCCACATAGACACATTCCAGAAAAAGGAAAGTAAAACAGTTTTTGCAGGAGAAAAAAAGAATTCTCTATACACACTAGATTCTTCATGCATTCAGCCATTCATAATTCGCAAAAGTTTTCCTCGAATTCATTTTAAAAAGCATTTTCTCTGTGATCCTATGTATATACAAGGGGCTATGATAATAATGGTGAGAAAAATCTAGGTCTGTGTAACTAAAATGGCAAAAAAACATGTCTTTTTTGTAGTGGTACAAACTGACACATTTTTTGTGCTTTAAAGAATAAAAAACTACTGTTGTAGTAGAAAAACGAAGAGGGGAAAAAGAACTTCTTTTTATCGACTGAATGAACAAGAACATTTTTGCATAATAAAGCCGGCCTCATCTCCATCCACCAGAACTTGGTTTGGTTAATCGTTCACTCACTTTCTCCAACAATGCATTACATTTTTCTCTCTCACTCACACAGTTTCAGGGCGAAAAAAATAGTCTGTGTAATCATCACAAAGATGATGATGACGAGAAACTAGGGGCTGATGCTCTTTGCTCTTGTGCCATAGACTTTCCATCAAAATTTCATGTGTGATAAATTCAAGAAAGAAAAAGTGAGGAGGAAGTGAAAGTCCCAAAAAATGCATGCAGATTCCTCATACAGGTTCTTGAAGTGGAGAGAAAAGTCATTTCTGAACCGCTGAACCAACTGCCATCTTTTTATGCATAATATTTTTCTCCATTTTCCGTCCTCGTAATGTAATCATCAAGACCACAAGAGAAAACCTCACTTAGTGAAAACGTTAACGAGGAGAATGTACAGTGCGTTCGATGACGCTCTCTATTTTTTGCGAGAGGGAAAAAAGCCCGTGTTTTATCAAGCAAAACGAGAGTTGTGGAGAAAAAGCAGAATAGTAAAAGCAGAAAAAAACACATGGGATGAGATGGATGGATGAATGCTGTTAGTTGGTTGACTACGCAAAACCATCTACCATGCAACATTCCTACACACATATGTCTTTCTTCCTATACATTTCGCTTTTCAAATGTATTATTCTTTTTTGATACAGGTTTGAAAATAGCCCTTAAGGTCGATGCGTAGCACACTTTTTGCACTTTTCTTCCTCTTTCTTCATTCCTCAGAGTTTTGTTCCTGGGAAAAAGCACGGTGAACTAGTCAGACTCTCTCTCTTTTTCTCTCTTCGTATCCGCCTGCTCTTGTTTGACGTTACTTTACATACCTTGAAAAGAAAAATATACAAAAGTAAGAATTTTTCGTTTTAGAATTCTTTACCGTACTTTAGCCCCAGAAAAAATATATCCTGCTCGCATGTCTATGTCTCACCATTTTCTTTGCGTTATGGAACAACAACGTTTATTCAAGCGCCTTCGCCGTGTATGTATTTCCTCGCAACGTACAAGTTTCAAAACAAAAATCTTCCAGAGACTCTGTTTGGTTTATATGCGATGTGTTGTAGTCGATATACCAAAGTGTAACTACTCCTTTCATGGATGACTTCGTCTCTTAACCACTCTTCCAAACCGAATCTAGTTAAAAGGCTTTTTTCCAAGATAATATTCATCTTGATCACCGTCATCATCACCAACAACAGTCTTCGACTTGAGTGACTCGCCTTGTTTTATGTGAACTGTTTTAAGGCAAAATCCTCAACTACACATAAAACGCTCGGGAGTAAATTCACCTTCCCTCTCTTTTGCCAATTTTAAGTTGCCATTTTCCTTCCACGTCTAGTGCTCATCAGCCGTGCAAAATACGGATAAACACATGCACAGATTTTTCCCGTGCGGTTGTGTGGCATTTCTATCTCTGTGCCTGCTCTTGCAAATGCAAATCGCGTTTTTCCCAATGATGAAAACATTAAAGTGAAAACATATGCCGGTTAATACGGATCGTCCGCTCATTTTTGACGCAACAAAGCCCTCTATCATTTGCAAGTTTGCGGTAACTGATGTTCCAAAAAAGTAGGATTGGATAGGGTATTTCCCGAGGCATGTACTAACCTAGTCATTCATTTTTTCTCAGGAAAAGTACATTTTTATTCCAATCTTTTGCTTTTGAAATATTATAATATTTCGACAGTGTGCCTGGTATATGCTATTCAACCACTCCATCCCGATTTGCTTTTTTGTAGAGAGCTTTTCCATGTTATGCATGCATGAATGTTTCCTATACTTTGAAAAATTGAATAAAGCAAAAAAAAAAATGTTTGGTAACATTGCCATCTTGAAAACGTGTGTAGTTTATGTAGTGTGCGTGTGCACGAAGCCGTAACACTCTGGAATTTACATGATGCATTCACGATGGCGTTTGCGGAGACGCTCATTTATCAATATTTGGAGTTTGTTTACGCTCCTTCTTTCTGCTGAAGGAGAAACGTGTATGTATATTTGGAGTTGTAATAGAGTTTTTTTTCAAAATTTTATTAGACTTATGCTTTTTACGTTTTCTGTTTCGCCTCATGAAATGACTCTTTATGCGCCCAAAGAACGACGATGATTTTCTCTTTTGGTACTCACGAAGCCGTAACACTCTGGAATTTACATGATGCATTCACGATGGCGTTTGCGGAGACGCTCATTTATCAATATTTGGAGTTTGTTTACGCTCCTTCCTTCTGCTGAAGGAAAAACGTATGTATATTTGGAGTTGTAATAGAGTTTTTTTTCCAAAATTTTATTAGACTTATGCTTTTTACGTTTTCTGTTTCGCCTCATGAAATGACTCTTTATGCGCCCAAAGAACGACGATGATTTTCTCTTTTGGTACTCCATTATGTCGGAGATAAGTAGTCATTGCACTCTACAAAAAAGTACTTAACAGGATTTTTTTTACGAAAGGATCTTTTCTGTCTGGAGGGAAAATCTGAGTGTAAAAAGTAGTACATGTAGATATACGGCTTCGTTTCAAAAACTGTTAGACATTAGAGCAAGCTCTTTGTAGTGGTTTCGGGAATACTTATTAATAGAAAGGAAGGGGGAGAATATTTCCGAAAATGACTCAATTACCGGGAAGGACTTTACCCGTTTGGTTTTTGTCATTCTTCTCATCTCTGTAAAACACGCATTGTCCTCAGGCTGAACTCTCAGGTTTTATGTTTCCTTTCATTTTCATACCGGCTGTGCAAGGGGTTCCGAGAAGAAATGGAATTTTTATTAGAAGACAAAAGAAATGAATTGTTTCAAACTGGAATGAATTTAGCCTACACTTTTGCAAGATGTTTCTTACGCAATTCAATTTATACCTGAAATATGCTGAACTCGATACATTTTCTTTTAAATCTCGTGCTTTGTCAAATCCCGTGAATTGAGTGAGCCTTTTTAGTTGCCAGCTGAATATATCCAGGATTTTTCATTGTACTAACATTTGAATACTCCGTTGTCAATCGCTCGTTCATTTCATCCTCTTCCTGAGCTCTTTTGGCAACCACAACTATTTCGCGAAATAAAAAATTGTTCTTGATGCTCATAATTAGCTTTAGAAATGTCATTGTCATCACTTTCTCAGTTCCCAGTCTCACAACTGAGTTGAAGCGTGTATGCCTCCTCTTCCTCGTCACAAAACGTGAGCTAATTGGCTCTTCCAAAAACGCTAGGAAGAGAGATCTTCGCAGAGTTGGCAATTTGAGATGAAGAAATGTGATTATAACTCATTAAATCAATGTTCTTTCTCTTCCTTTTATCTTTTTCAATTATTTTCGACGATGATGTAAAGCTCCGATGGCATGTTTTCTTTACATAAGGCCGGAAACACAGCACATCAAACTGGAATTAATGTCTTCTGCAAAAAAAGGGTTGATAAAAAAAATCCTGCTGTAATGAAAAAATTATATACGCAGCTGAACTGATTTCATATCCCACATTCATTAAGTTTTTAACATTACTCAAATCACATTTTTGTCGTGTAGAACTTGTCTAACTAAAATCTTATCAGTCCGAAGGAGTCGTCTTTTACCAAATTCCCTTCACACAGACAAACAGATATAAACGTTGCTAAATCAAAGTGTGCACAATTCTTCAGCTGGGTAATAAAAAAGTACGACACATGTCGAAATCCCGTCTGTCACTAGCTCAACTTCCATCATCAAAACCAAATTTTTTCCCTTATCAAAACCGTCCCCTCGCCCATTACCCCATGTTTAGTTGACGGTTTAGTGAAGCACATGCTTTTACATAATTGGGGTGGAGGTCTTAAAATCCCAATCTCGAATACACCCGCAAAGTAAACGGGAAGGGAGGGAGGGAACAGACAAAGGAGAGAAGTGGACGAGCTAAGAAAACATCCCGTAGTTCATCATCTTTGGAGACACGGAATGTTTTCTTGGAATTGAACAACTTCTACTAAAATGTAAAAAAATGTTTCTTCGTCAATTTCCATTTTTTCCAACACACACACAAGAGACAAAAATCTCGAGTCGTGCTCCGACATAACTTACCGTAAAAAAGTAAAGAGACAAAAATCTTGTAATAATTGCATCGGTATTATGCGTGTGCGTGCTTTTATCAAGCTGATGCTTTTTTAAATTACTGCCGTGTGCGTAAAAACACAGAATCTTTTTTCTCTCCGGAAACTTTCAAGTTACATTACCGTGGCTTTTTCCTTCCGAGAGGATCTTTATTTGTTTCTTTGGGCTTGAAACGGTGTGTGTTTATCCTGACTTCACCCTTTCTCAAAAGTCTTGTCTTTAACTCTCAGTTAAGAAACAAACAAGGAGCAGAGCAATCCAAAAATAAACTGTGGGTGGATCATATTGACTTCCACTTATTTTTTTCGAGGAAGAAAAAAAGTTGCTGTTGTTTAAAAGCTGCGTATTGCTGTCAGCCCTCTTTTTGGATTTTTACATCCATCCTTCCGTACAAATTTCATTTCACGCATTTTGAAAGTCGTAGAAAGATTCGAGCATTTTCTTAAATATGGCAAAAGGGTTGCCTTTTTGGCCGAAGAGAAGTGGGTTCGAACCGAGTCCGATTGAAAATATTTCAGCTTTTGTAAAAGACTTGAAATCCTTGAGGAAATATATTTACTGATGTATGCATAATATTAACGTTCATGATACGCCAACAAGCCGACACATATGCATAAATATATTGTGATAAGTGCGTCATTTGTTCTGAAGAGGCATGCACTTGACGCTATGCAGCCTTTTT
>JAHZMY010002664.1:0-10477 GCA_027743915.1 Seira sanloemensis | reverse complement strand
TGGAAACGTGTAATACGAGACATACTCCAGACTCTCTGAAGAGTATCGTTTTCCTAATTTGACGAGAGATTGAAGCCAGCCGTAATTTTGTTTATTATTACCCCGCTCCACTAGAGAGGGTCAAAATTGGTCAAAGCATTTCCAAGCATTCCTTTAAAGTCTCTCACATTCTTAGCCTTTATGCGTTATGATTAAATTTCCGAGAAATATTCATCTATCATATTTCCTTTTCAAAGGGGAAAAAAATTGTAATAAAATGTCAATACGTCACTCTTGATTTCCCTTGTACAATACTGCGGCAGTGTTGGTGGATGGTCTAGACTTATCCATTTTCTCCCGTTTCCGGCACTCACTTTCTCCCTCGGTTTTTTTGGCACTTTCGCTTGTGCGGAACACACGAGCATAACTTTCATTTTCAATGTCGTCGTCAGCACTTCTCAAGGAGAGAAGCCACTTGGGAGCCTTGTGCTTACATGTTTTCTTCCCTCTCAAAAAGATTTTCATTCGGCTTATCATCAACTCTCATCTTTATTTATTATGCTTCTTGAGGGAAAAAAGTATTTTTTTATTTCGTAAGTGGAACCTTGATTTCCCACGAAGCCACCACTATCAAAAGGCATCAATCCATCATAACAATATGCCCACGAAAGTGTCCCATTTTCACTCTCATTTTTACATAAATCTAGGAAGGAAAAATACAGTTTGTATTATGCCACTTTCGTTTTCTTGGTGGGTGCTTATTGGGTGTAGGAGGAAACAAGACGAGGCTCGTGTGAAAGTATAAAACGATATCACAAATCATTTTTCGACTTCGGAAAAGTCAAAGGGTTAAAAGAACGACTTTATTTTTTGAGAAAGTTTTATGAGCATAAATCTTCGTCGGGGAAGAAAATGGTGCAAACAAGAAGACAACTTTTACACTTTAGTGGAGTGGGGGAGTCGTTCTTAAATAACGGGAAGCGCAAAACTAAAATAGTTTTTTAAGTTGATAAAAATTACACATTATTCCATGTGAAAACCTTTTAAATACTTATTTGAAGAAAATGCTGGGCTGAAACGGTAGTTGAATAGCAATTTAAATTATACCAAATCTATCAAACTTTTTTATTTTATTGTGATAATCAAATTTCCAGGAGAAAGCTACTTTTGTAGTCTACATAATGTGTAAGTAGATAGCTTATAAAATGCCTAGTTTAAGCTAATTTAAAGGGCGTTCTATAAGTATCATGAAAGGATATTCTACAAAAAATCAACATGTATTTGAAATATACTTTCACCAAGAGGTATTTGGTAGCGTTCATTCTGAAAACTCCCAAAGAAGAAAATTTATCCATGTTCAAGTTTTTTCCTTTATCTAAGCAAAAAATGGAATTGAATGTCTTCTTTTGTTTCTTTCTGCAAAGTCTTTCTTTATTCCTGGCTATAATCCCATCACAATTTACAAGGCGCTTTCCCTAATCCTCCACTTTTCTTTCTTTTGGAGCGGGACAAAAGTGATTTTCCAAATCTTTCCAAAAAATAGACTCTGAAGAAACTTTTTTCCTATTTCCCTTAAAAACTTGCAGAAATAAATAATGGAATATCCTCCTATCCCATCTCCTGTGAAGCCCAGTCAATTTATCGAGATTCAATTCGACTTTACCTAATCCAGTTAAACTTTTTATCCAATTCAAACATTCACGTCTAAAAATAGACTTTTTATGTTCAATTTCATTTTGTTGGCAGAGTGAAAAAAGATTGCTCAAATTCCCCTTCTAATTGTCCTCTGTCCCCTGTCGTCATCTTGCACTGATTTCATGCTCCAGTGACCACACTAGCACCAGATGACGTTCATGTTTTTCAGGGGAAGCCTTGAAACACAACATTTTTTATACCTTTTGAAACAAGAAAATTGGCAAAGTGGAGAAATGAGTACCGTGTCATGTGGCCTTCTCATTTCACTCATTTCTTATCTGCCTATTTTGACTTTGTGTGAATGGAGCATCTGTTTCAAGAAAAAGATGATATTGAAAAAATTGGGGTAAGGCCCATTTGAAACTGAAACGAAATAGGCGGAAAAAAACTTAAAGTGTTAGCAGCAGAAAAACTTCTTTCCTTGAAATAGGTTGAATTTGCAGTTTGAAGAGGCAAATGTGCATCAGTGTAATAATTTTCAAGATTTTAAGCCTATTTCATTTTGCTGAATTGGGTAAAGGATTTGGCGATCTTGGCGATAACAGGTTAACATATTGAGTACAGAAACGATGTACACAGATTTCCATGCGAAGTTGAAATTTTTTCAGAAACGAAAGCAGAAAATGGCTGTTACCAATTAGTAATTGGCGATTACTCCAAACGCATTGTACTTCAAATGACATCTGATTTTAATAAAACTATGTTTTAAAATATGCAACGAATTAGCCATATCAAATTTGCAAAGTTTTGGAATATAATTGCTAATCCACCGCGTAAAATCTTAGGTCTGCGCCAATCACGAAAATCTAGGTACTTGGGCATATTTATAGCGAAATAGATTGAAAAGTTTGATGGACGGCCTTGCTACGAGTTCAGTAAAACTCTAAAATATAATTCATAATTGACTCTTTGGAAGTGTTGCTTTAAGAAATTTATATTTGAAATATAATTAAGAACTTTTAACCAACATTAAAAACCATAAGTATTTTCGTGACCAGTCACTAATTCCTCATTTGAGCTTAGACGAAATAATCGAATCTACCTTTTCCTAAATTCCACCAAACGTACCCATGTAGAATCAGGTCGTTTAAAATACCTTTTTCGCAAGTTGATTCGCAACCTTGCGAAAAAATGTTTTTAACTCAATTTCCCATGTGAAATTGTGACTCGACTCTGACCCTGAACTAAAGTGAACTCATTAAGCGCAGCTGCTCCTTCCGAAAATCATTTGTAGTTACTACTTCCACATCCACCTTCACACAACCTACCTCATTCCATCGAAAGTTTTCCCTTTACCCATCTTTCCCTTGTCTCTATTTCTATTGTTATCATTATCTGTGCCCTTCGAGGGGTAAACAATGTGCAATATTTTCCACGCGATGAGCCTAGATACATATATGTAGGTATTTTTCTCTGCGAGTAAAATGTAAATGAGGTGGAAATTTAAGTGGAGGAGGGATTGTCTCTCATGCCATTTTCTCTGAGAAAATCGCACAGTTTAAGGAAACGATAATGCACATCCGTGGCATATGGCCTGACGGAGGATTTTCTCTCTCTTTCTCTTTTACGCTAAATCCACTTGACGTGGAACATGGAGCAAAAACTTTCCTCCTGGAATGATACTTTTAAGTTTAGACTTTAACCAGAATCCCAAAAGCCTCTCTCTTGTGTATAGCGGCACTGGCACTGCTACAGGCCACAATAACAACTTGGATGGACCATCCTACAGCCATTTCCAATATTGCTAATTAGCACATTGAACTGCCTCGAAAAACAATAGAGTGCGGGAGGAGAAAACAATTTAGTGGAAAAACAAACACCGCTTATTCTGTTTAGCCAATATGCTTAAGCCCTTCACATAAATTCTGTCGCACGTGTCAACCTGGAAAATCCGGATGAAGCTTGGAAAAGTGAAACAGAGGAGTGTAGGGCCTTTTGTAGAATGAGCAGCGTTTCATTCAGCAGATGGGATCTTTACATGCTCTGGATTTTGTCCGCGTTTCTTAAAAACAGGGTAAGCTAGTGGACAAAACTCAGTATGGAAAATACGGGCAAAATCAAATGGTAATTTTCACACTGTCATAAGTAATGACAATGGAAAATTGAAATGAAAAAAAATGTCAAAATCGTAAATTGCTGGTATATGAAGAATGTGTCAAATGAAACAAATCTATTTGTCTGTCTGTCGTTTAAAACAATTTTAATCTTGTCCTAATGTGTGCTTCAAAATTTCAAAATTCAGAATAAGCTCTATTGACATTTCCCAGTCAAAACATTTAACATTTTTGCCATCATGAAATTTTCCCATTTTTTTCACTGGACGGAGCATTCCCTACCAGCTGCCCTAGCTCTCCAGCTCAGCTCATCTCTCAACTCCCTCCTGCCACCGCCTATCTTCCCCAGTGCTATTTACTCTGCCCCACACACTCCATGTAACTTTCCCTCCACATAATCATATTTCATCGGGCCGCCACTTCGCACATTTTAATATCATCCGTCCTGATCCTGATCCCACCAAGCTGAGCCTTTTTCTCAGCGCCCGCGATCACGATCGCTAAATCCCTTCATACAAAAGACAAGCCCGACCCATACCTATGTACAGACTCTCAAGACACACACAAGCATTTGCCAAAACCTATTCATTTTCACGATCACAAACTGATCTCGAAATCCTCAATATCTCCTCATCCTTAAAAAAAATTTAAGATGAAAAATATTTTTTTCTCTCTTTCAAAAGGGGAAATGAACTGAAGAGCTGATGTGCATCGCACTCGGAAGCTGTTGCAAGTGAACGACCCCCTCATCGACCAAATGCAAATTTTCCCTGTGCTCCTTTGTTATATACATTTTTCTAATCTTACAACATTCACATTTCCACACACGACGCAATCTTTTGGAGGATGATGTTCATATTATGCACACACTTTTAAGGAAATTACACTCTTCACAAAGCTTTTGCCCATTGTCCATAAAAATGAAATCTTTCAATCTCTTTAAACTGGCCTTCCGGCCTATATATGGTCCATTGCTGCTGTGATCACTAAAACTCCTACTCAGAAAATCAGTGTGAAAAACTAGAGATTTTTTTGTACTTCACAGTATTTTGCACAAATCACACGCGCCGCATTTCCGGCACAATAGACTGACTCTACTTTATGGAGAGACCCAGTGACTGACTGACTTATTCACTATACTACTTGGAGTTTCTTGGCTCACAAAAAAAGTGTTTTCTTTCTGTGCGGATTTCTTTTTATTCTGCCAAAATAATTGTTCTGCACAGAGGGTTTAGGTGATAGTGGAAGAGAGGACAGACCGCGTGCTCTACTCCCAAGATAAACAGAGAAGGCGAAAAGATAGTGGCAATTACGTATATACGACGGTTCGTATGCCACATGCCACAAAAACAGCGTGTTTTATTGGTGCCGACCTACACACACAGACACAAATTAAACTCCTACAATAAAAGCATAACTGTTCATTATAATTAGTGGTGGACACATAATGTCAGAAAGGAGATTTACGATGCTGCGAGGATATATGGGCTGGACTAGAAAAAAAGTTATAGATCGAAATTGGATTTTAGTTTGACGCCTTCTTCCGCTTCAACGGAGTGGGATTGAAGGAGATGTCAATTTTGTGCAGAGGGATTTATCGATTCTAACCAATTTCGACATTTTTTGAATTCCCTACAAAAATTTACCAAGAATGCAATGTAGGTAGACACTGCCCATAACTGGAAACTGTGCTCCGGAACATTTTAAAATTTAACAGATTCATTGTCTTTGGCATTCTAATGAGTTGCAAGGTTAAAGTTGAAATCAAGTCCTACATTGACATGCAATTAATTAGCAAGCAAATTTCTAGAACAAAAAAAAATGCATTTTAATTTGTACTCCCTTTGAGCATTCCAACAGCAGGTCAGGTGCTGTCATTTAAAAACCTTCTCAGCATTGTGAATTGACCTCTAATAAAAACGAAAGAAATTCCAAATTGTCTCGAATCGATAATTCCCTCGTGATAAATCTCACTTCGTTTCCCAAATCTCGCGCAACAAGTCAACCTGATATCTATACATACGTCGTCCCCCACTCAATCTCATTATCCCTCCGTCCTCCGAGACCTTTTCAATCTCCCAATCTATTTCGAACTTGTTGCATCCCCACACGACCGGAAGTAGTCAGTCAATTAAATCCATCTCTCCTCAAAATTTTCTCCAATTGACAGACACTTTGTTTACACCGGAACACTTCTTGTTTTGACAGGAGTTTGGCATGTCCAACTGTGTCGAGCGAGAGGAGAAACGGTAGAATTTTTTAAAATGAACGACTTGTGATACTCTCTTATCTCATGTTCTCTCTATCCTTCTTTACGACGGTCTCTGCGTCGGGTGATAAGCTCCATGTATTTTATTGTATCGTAAAGAAACGATTTGTTTCCCCGTAGTTAATTTTCGCACACATACAGATTTATTTTTTCAAGGCCCCCACACAACACACCGCAACACTGTGTTTTTGGATGCCCACATCACCACGAGAACTTTGCGAACTGTGAGAGACAAAAAGGGAAGATGGGAAATGATGGTGGCTTCCTTCCGCTATACCGTCCTCTCCTCAACCATCAACCCGAGCCTCACTTCTTTTTTGCCTTTCTTTCTTCTTCTTTCTCTCTCTGTCCATTTCGGTTCACGCTGGAGTTGTGCCAAATCAAAAGAGAAATGCCGTTTCCTCGCTCGTACACAGAGATACGGAAGAAATATGGGCGAGCCTCATACTACCTCAATAACGTTTTTGCACTCTAGATGTTTTATTAAATTGTACAGATAAGTATTAAACTGTGACCAAGAGCAGAAATTCTGTAAAGACAAGGACGATTTATGGATGTTTGACGAGAGGGAAAAATGACCTACTGTGGGGTTTGTGTACTGTAAAGTTCTGGGGGAAACTGGTACATACATACATTTATTGCGATATCTGGTGTATGTCTAGGAGCAAACTACTTGGTATGCCGGAAAATCTGGGCTGACATGTGTGAATATAAGGAATTCTAATCAAATTATCACGAGGAAATAAATTAAGAAAGAGATTTTTTGACAGTCGATGAATTTCTGACTTTTACATGGAATTTTAATTATATTAAATTAAAGATTGGGAAAAGAACTCGCATTCTAAATTTAATGTTACAATGTAAGACATCAAATCTAGTTAAACTGTAGAATTGGCAAGAATACTTAGGTAATTAAATTTTGTGAAAGAAAGCCTCCGTTCTATGTAGCACAAAATGTGAAAAAATTACCAAAAATTCTAAGCTCAAAAAAGTTCTGCCACGATAAGCACTATATACACATCACAGATAAAACGAAACGTGCTTTCTTGGCTCTTCCTCTATTGTAATGAGGGAAACACTTGTGCCTCTAAATTTTTCCTGTAGGGCCAACACATAGCGCCTTATAATATCTCTCCCCACAATATTTTTCCCACCATTTTCCACAGGGAAAACACGCATTTCTTCCAAAACGTGTGTTTTTGTGGGAAACGACGTAAAAACTTTTTTTATGTGAAAAATGCTCTCCACTTGTTTCAGATGAGATGTGATGCTCTCATTCTCGAGAATCGAATTGTTTCTCAAAGTTTTAAAAAGAGTTTGAATCGTGACATGACATAAGGCTGTGTAAGTGTAGCCATCGCATTAGGGAAATGAAATGTAGGGAAAAAGCATGGCTTTTCTTTCGTAAACTCATCATCATTACTTTTATTACGGCAAGTGAAACAAAAAAGCTGAAGAGAAAATGGCAATAACAGAAGAAGAGGCGTACAAAACAAGGATACACCAACGCATTGCACGAGGGAAGGTTTGGGAAGAAAAGCTCATTTTCCACTTTATAATGTTTATGGAGAGTCATAGTTTATGTGAAACTGTTCCGTTGATGAAATAATCGCCGTGTTAAGGTACAACCTTGATATGTGCTAAATGGGAGGAAAACACAAGATGTGAAACCCAAAAAGCTAAGCCTAGACCCAGAACAAAATGCACTGTAGAAAAAGAATAAATCAGAGTCAACTGGAATATTTAAAAAAAACTCGGAGAGGCATATCGTCACTGGATTCGGCTTAGAGTGCTCTTCAAAAATTCCTCAAAATTATACATACTAAATTTAATTATTAATTTTTGCCAAAACTAAATTTTTTGTCGGTAGTTTTTATAATTTTCCAGAAACTCAGTTCAAGCTAAAATCTTGAATATGAAGCATCCCATATTTTATGAAAAGATTCGAAAAAGTTGGAAACTTCACAAACGACAGCCATCTCCAAATATCTTGGGTGTCTCGGAATTTTCTGAAGCATAAATTTTATAACTAGTACATACTTAAGTCCGTATGCATTCCGACTGAACATGACATATTAAAATGTAGAATTTGGAAACGTCCCAGTCGATTTCAGAGTTGATCAGTGCACAGTCCGTGTAAGGAAACCTACTTAAAGAGCCCGTGCGTGCAGGTAGATAAAAAGATGATGCGATGATGTGATCTATGACCACATTAGGAATTCATTCACATCTTCCTCGCCATTCCCCACCAAGGGCAAAAACACACAAGCTGCAGGTGTTTCGCTGAAAAGCAGGTTTTCCTCAGACACACACAAGCACAATCCAATCCACCTATCTACTCTTGAGACTCTCTCCCAAATTTAAAAAAATCTATTTCATTCTATGCGCCGTCACGTGCATGGAGAATGCCTACACACGTTGAAATTCCTCTAGAAGCAAAATCAAAGACACTTTTTTGAAATTGGCTCGATCCGCAAAAATTATTTATCTTTGCGCGTACATCTTTTTTATTATTGCCTTCTTCGTTGAGCCGTGATATTGGTGTCATGTCAGATGTCATGTAAAGGGGGAAATGCCATTACGACATTTTTTTATATTCTGACGATGTTCCCTTTATTGTTATGAATGGTATTAATCAAAATTCATTGAGAGGAGTGGAGTCGCAGGGATGCCTTTTATGTGACGGTTTGAAAAGGCCAAAAAGAAATTCATTTTTGTACCGCAACTATTCCCTTTATTACCCATGAAAAATCTATGGGTTTTGGGAAGACGCCAATAAACGGCGGAGGAACACTTTGGCTGAAGGACTTTCTGCAAGACATAGAGGAAAAGATGAAGAAGAAGAATTTTTTTTAGCAATTTTTTTACTCCCTGTCCTGTGGTATTCCCTGAGCTTGTTATGGGAAATGAAATGCGCACTTGTCATATCTTTTTATTTCCCCCAGTTTGAATTTGAAATTGGGAAGATGAGCAGCTTCAATTGAATTGTGGAACAGTTGTGGAGTTTGGCTGAATTCAATTTGAGACGATTGGAAGAGAGAACCCACAGGGAGAATGAGAGAGAGAGGGCTTTAATCCTTTGAAGAGGAGCCAATGCCAATGAATGCTTGAAACACAAGCTTTAGCTGACAATTTAACTTTTTGTCGTATGAAACATTAAATAAATACATATATGAGAGAGAGAGAGGGCTTTAATCCTTTGAAGAGGAGCCAATGCCAATGAATGCTTGAAACACAAGCTTTAGCTGACAATTTAACTTTTTGTCGTATGAAACATTAAATAAATACATATAAACAGGGCAGTGTTCGTATCTGTCCGAATTCCAAGAGTGGAAAAAATGTAGATCATAAATCATGAATGTCAGGATAAATGCTATCTGACTTTGCCCCATTCAATGCCACAGAAATTTGTTTAAGTAGAATATCATTCTCAAATGTACACACAAATCAAAACGAAGTAAAATTAAGCCTTCATAGAAAACTGTCTAATCAATTTAACCACTTTTCTCGGTCTTCTTCTCAAAGCATGTACCATCAACATTTTCTTTTAAACAACTTAGGCAAAAAAGCTACCTACATCCAACTCAACCAGGAAATATCCTCAAGTCCATTAAACCCCATGTATCTAATCCCACACAAGACTTTTTTTTTTGCTCAAATGTTTTTCGGACATCAACTCAAAATCATCTCCATTTCTCTCTTCGTCATCTAATTTTGGCTCACGAAACAGGTGAAAACCTGAGCGTTGACGATGAGAGGAAGCCTTTCCACGACGGAGGGGAAAAATGATTATCCACCAATACGTTGTCGTTCGCCTCTCTCATAAATCCCGTAAATCCGTCGTAAACCTTTTTGGATTTTTTATTAGGAGGCAATTTATTTTCAGTTGAGTTGACTCACGTAGACAGGACGGGGTCTCAAAATGAAAACCATCTGTTTCCAATGCTCATGGATAATATCGGATATCACTTCCTTGTCTTCGCTTTTGCGAAAAAAATATAGGCTTGCGGAAAAATAGATGGGAGAGCAACAACCGGAAGCGTAGAGTGAGAGAGCTGTGTGCCAACTCACATATTTCATTTTGAAAACGTATTGAGTCTAGTTTCAAGTGATAAATTGATTTACCCAAAGCCTAATCTTAGGAAACGTTCATATAGCACGTCATAAAACTCAACTTATAAAAAACTCTACACCAAAATCAAAATGATTGATCCAACTTGCTCAATGTTCGAAAAGTCTGCGTAAAATCTTTGTTGCATAATTCATGAACGATCCCTGCAAACTCACCTACTCCATCGGAAAGTTGACAAGGTCAGGATAGGGAAAACACTGAGCAGGGATTTTTTTTCTCCTGTGGATTTGTATATTTATCACCGCCCACGCATCCCTGAAGATTCTCAGTCTGTCTTTTAATCAGAAAAGGTAACCATAAAAGTGCGCGTATGCCATCTAAAAACGTCTGATGGTTCTCTCATTACAT
>JAHZMY010002663.1:0-14621 GCA_027743915.1 Seira sanloemensis | reverse complement strand
CATACAACCACTCCCTCCAGTTTCCGGTCGTAGAGCACCTGGGGGCATTGATTTCTTTCAGTAGCTCAGCATAATGACTCCTCCACCGCGCAGACCTCGACTCTCTCGTCCTGTCGCACCAAGTGGCAAAGTCAACCCGCCTCTGCAAGTTTTTCTTCTTCCTCTCCTCCTTGGAAACGTCTTCATCCTCCACCAAGTTTACCAGATCCGTTCCATGTCCAAAGAGCTCGTGGTCGGTCACTGTGCCATCATCCTTTTTGAAATACTGCTGCCTCCTCTTCCGGCGGTTCACCGACTGCTGCAGAATCTTGTCCCACTCTCTCTCGTCGGCATTCACCATCTTCTGGAACCGGTTGAGACCATCTCCAAACTTGATGCTGTTTTGCTCAAACTTCCTATACGCCTCGTGGAGGGGAACCAGGCTGAGGAAAGGGTTGTAGAGATTCAATCCACCTTCTTGGACAGGCCAGTGCACCCAAGAGTCGAGTACCTCCTTGTCCCCCCAAACTTCTGAGAACTTGAGCTTCAGAGCTGCCACGGCATCTCCTCTCGTCTCTTGATGAACCTGGAGTAGGATTGATTGCAGCGCCTCCATGATCTGAACAACATGCTGCCTCTGCAGGGTCTTTGTGGGCTCGACAAAGTTGCGAATGAAGAAACGAATGTACTTGTTGTGACAATGGACCCAGGTCATCACAGCTTCAGACTTGAGGAGACAATCCCTCATTTCCTTCACGTGGGGCTCGAGCAGCTCCTTACTAATCCTGTACACTCCGTCAGAATGTAGGACCACAAAGCCCCACTTGACCTTGCCCTGGGGGAGTGGCGTGGGGCCGGAACTAACGCTGTCTGGCTTTGCGTCCTTTGAGCAGACCACAGAAGCACTCTTTTCCTCGTTTAACTTGAGATCAGCTAGTTTGGTAAAGGTCTGCATTGCAATCCACGCCTTGGTGATGGACTCCTGGTTCGAGTGGCTGATGGGTGAACCCCTCTTTCTGATTTGCACTGGTCCGTTTGGAGAGCCCACCACGAGGGGAGTTTCGAGAAACTTTTTGAAAAAGTCGAGCCACGCCTCCGACACCCCAAAGAACTTCATGACTGAGAGGATCGCCTCATGCACAATTGACGGGCCAAACCATTCCACATCCGTTTGCACCACTGTAAGCGGCGACGAAGGGCGGAGGACGTTGTTCAAATGCACCTCGTTGCTGATAAGGTGCAGCAGCTTCTTCTTCAGCTGCACTGGGGCAAACTCATTCTTGGGTTTCTGGTTTCCGCCAAAGTTGTCGTCGTCGTAGCCCGCTCCTTCTTCTGCCAGGTCCTCAAGCTTGCTTGGGAGGATGGAGAGGAAAGATGCCTTGTGAAATTCTCTCCGGTAGCCTTCAATCGACGTGGACATGTAGTAAGGCTCTCCCATCAGGTCACTGCCGCGTTTCCACATGTTCGAGGAGTAGATGGACTGGAATACTGACTTGAGCGTGATACTCCACTGCGCGCCCAAGTAGTAGACGAGGAGGGCGGAAATGATGTCTTCGTCCATGTAGGCCCTGTAGCGACCCGCAATGTTGCGCCTGAAGTCAACGTACACCGGAGAGGGCCATGACCACTGCATAAAGTTCCGGATGCGCTTGTCGAGCAGTGTACAGACCTCGTCGAGGGCTGCAGAGTTCTCCCGGAGCTCCTTCAGCGTTTGCGTCTTGTTTTCCGAGAAGAGGTTTTCCCTGAGAAGACCGTCAATGCAGAGCTTCAGATTGGGTACGTTCATCACGGAGTCGCCAGAGTCGTAGTTTTCAAATGATTTGCAAAACCCGTGCACCTTTTCTCTCGCATCATTCAAAATCTTTTTCTGGAGGGGATCCTTCTCGTTGAAGAGCTGTGTGTTCAAAAAGTCTTCAAACATTTCCTTGTTGAAGTTTTCAGATGGAGTGAAGACAAGACGGGAGAACTCTTTGATGGTTTCCTCCTTGGTTGCAGGCTCTGCGGACTTGGAATCTTCAACTTGAGCGTCATCGTCGTCGGTGGGGTTGCTTTGCATGTATTGGCTCATGACGTTGGCGTAGAGGCAGGAGTACTCGCACTTGGCAATCCGGAATTCAATATGCTTCACCAAAGTGTTGATCCAGGTCTGGACGAGCCGGTTCGAGCCAAAGTAAATTGCAGCGTTCTCATCTTCCGGTTGGATCCAGTTGAGGAATACGGAGAGGTCCTTGGTCAAGTTTGGAATTGGGTTGTCCCCCTGAGCCAATTGGAGTGCGGTATGGATTTCCTTTAGAAATGGGAGGCTAGCCTTGTTCTTTGGGTCCTCAAACTTGGCCAGAATTGGGGCAAAGTGAGTCTTCAGGGTTTGCCTTTGCTTCTCGAGCCAAGCCAACTTTTCCTTTGTCACCTCATTAATGACGGACCTCAAGGATGTCTTTGATGTTGGAGCCATGATGGAGAAAAGAGTTGGAGGAAATCTGGAAGATTAACAGAATGCTGCTAATGTTGAAAGGAGAAAATTTGATTTTAGCTTCTGACACTCTTTCAAATACTTTAAAATGCAGAGTTTTCACTAGCTATTATCTAAGGTATAGGAAATCTTCAGAATATCAGTTTTGTTTTCTCCAAATGCTCTGTCAAAGACAAACTCTTGAATGAAGGGAAGGAGACTTTTGGCCCTCGTTTAAATACTCACTTGATTCGATTATGGTTTGATCTCACGTATGTACATATACCCAAAAACGTTCTACAAAATCGTTTTCTGCTTGGTACAGAAAAAGGCTCTTTCGTGTGTAACAAGAAATGAGTAAGAAACGTCAAAAGTTGAACGTACGACACACTACAGAGTACATGGAGATGGAGACTATTATATCATGACAAATCTTGTGCGAATAAATATAGTTTCACGAGCAATATGGAGATTATGTATGTAATAAGGCCTAAGTATGCCCTAACCCGTTTGACTTTTGACACTCTTCTCCGTCGAGAGCAGCAGACTGGGAAAAGCTCTTTTACTTCGTAGGTGGCTAACGTAAGCTGTGGTTTGTTACCAGAAAAGAGGAAGTTCAACTTACCAAGTATATACTAACTTTTTCCAAAGTAGTAGAGATAAGTCACAGAAGCTTCTTAAATTTGGTCGGTTTAATGTGACGATTTGCCCACTTGACAATGACTATGACCTTCAAATCACCTGGAATCCATTCTCAACCATGCAACTTTTTACGGGAAATAATTGTGCCGCATAACAAACTACATACAAGTATTCCACACACATTGCGTTTTTTATTCCATTTTCCATGACATGCAGACAAAATACATTTTTATCTCTGCTCACAATTTCGTGGCTCTTGAATGTTGAAAATAAGCCAAAGCTAGGACGACGGATTACGTACGTTCCTCACGCTATTACACCGCGCCGGTCTGGCTGTAAAAAAAGAGCCACACAGACACAACATGCAAGCTTTACTTCGTTCAAACTGTTTACCTATTACCTGCTACCAACACTGTGTTCTTCGCCAATCTAGCAATATTACAACAGTGGTAGTACATAAAATGATGCACTAATGTGAGCTTGTGAACGTTTTTACGTTCTGTTACGTCATTTCTACTCTTTGGATTTCAGAGAAGCAGAATATTCGCACTTACAAAGATTTTCATGGCGTCGTAGCCGTAACGTTTTGGACTTGCAGTTGTTTTATATAGTTCTGTAAAAATGGAATGGGGATATTCATTTAGAGCAGGAGTTTTTGCAGATAAAAATTTGACATGGGTAACCAATGGCAAAATAAGTATCAGAAGTTAACTCTTATTGAATTTATTGCTTATTGAAACTTACAGCTCATTATAGTGAATTGAACTAAAGGTTCTTCTAATCATAACTGACAATTTGTTCCTTTAACAATCAATTGCACGTATTTTCACTAGCGTAATCAATGCATGGTTGGGGTGATCTGCTACAACACATTTGTTGCATTGTTGAATGCATTCACACACAATAAATTGTCGAAAGATTCTCTTTTATTTTTTTGTACTACAATTCAGGTATAAAGTTGTATAGAATACGCTGGAAGGGGAAAGACAGGAAGCATTATACTAATAATAAAATTTTGCATGTAATTTTGACTTTTAGTCAATTGTCAATTAAAATGTTTTTATTCTCATCTCTCACAGGCAAAATTGCCCTGCTCAAAAATCTGATAATGGCAAATTTATGTAGATAGCTCACGTCAAGCGTATTCACGTTTCTCCAATACAAATTGATATCCAATTAATCAAAATCAAATGAGAGTTGACCTTGTAGTTTTTAAAACAGCATAAGTTTGACGCATCATCTCTAAAAACTTCTTACATTTACCTAAGTATTTATAAACTATTATGAACTTACTCAAGGAAATGAATGGATTAAAAGCCAAATTTAGTTCATATTTTGATTCATGAGAATTAAGTATGTAAATTTAAGTTCATCCTTCATACACCTCTTCTTGCGTGCTCACAAGCAAACCTTGATTTCAAGCAATACATATAAACTCATCTGCATTTTCTCTGAAAAGGTGGTCGTGATTGACGCATTTTATGCTTTAACGTGATGTTTGCAAAACAGATCACGAACGCTAAATTAAAAACTTCAGGTAGTCTGCCGTCGGCTTGTTTTTTTGTGCCGCACATGATTGCATTGCGATTCAGTCTTACAATTATTACTGCAGCTATTCTAGTAATTGCCCTTGTTTGACTTTAAACTCGTCTCTGATCCTCTGTTCATGGTTAAAGGTGTTCAGAAGCCTCTTTGGAGTTGCATAAAAGATTTGCAAAATCTTGTGTCGCGTCAAGCTTTTATAAGAGTTGGAATTTAGATTTCTTAAATTTATATTTCCAAAGAGGATCAAAACGTCCACAATGAAGCTTGTTGTTACTTTATTTGCTGTGATCGTGGTCATTTTTGCGGTTACTATGGTGTCCGAGTCAAAGCCTCAAGATGCGAATACGAATAGGACATGTAGTGCTGAAATAGGTAAAACGAAAGTTTTTATCAGGAGCTAATATTATTATTTGAAGGACTTTACCACCTTTGCTGCAAATGTGTTTTAGCTCTATACGAAGACCGGAAACTGTCCCCCGCCTAATAATGCTCTTCGTTGTATCTGGTGTAATGACAATTGCAAAGCCGACGCTGATTGTGAAGGGACAAAGAAGTGCTGTCCCCAACCTGGCTGTGGAAACTCTTGCAAGGATGTCCAGACATAAGACCCGAATAAATATAATTATATTTATTTAATTGTTGAGTTTCGCACAATTGAAGCGAATTTTAATGTGAAGAAATAAATTTCGAGACTAATTAATCAATGGAAAATAAGTTTTTGCTAATTTTAGCCAAATTATCACATTTTCTTTATCACCTATCAACTCGAATCCCACTTACTGAGAAATCCCCACTTATTAAGAAATGGCTTTTGCTTACATCTTAAAAGCAACTTTGGGATATTTACCTCAACTAAACAATTTTTTGCATTATTACTCTTAATAACAAAATGCAGAAGCAATGCAAAAGTTTTAGACCCTTTTTAATTGGGGCTGACTTTGATGACGCACTTTATCGTCGACATTTATTAGTACATGCATCAAAGACGGAGACGTCATTACGTCATAAACATCGAATAAAAAGACATGAATGGGCCGAACAAGTTTTATTTGAAGTTCCAGTCTTCTTCAAGCTTGCACCGATCTCAGTTGCTTGCTTTTCTTTAGTTGCCCAAATTACGAAATCAATTCTTTCAAACGCTAATAAGGTTACGTTCAAAATGAAGGCAACTGCTTTAATAATTGTTTCAGTTTTTGTTTTATTTTTGACAGTTGAGTCAAAGCCCCAAAGTATTGACAGAACATGTAACGCTGAAATAGGTCAGAGTGAAAACTAATTAAATTGAAAGTTGTATGTTATGTATAAATCTTGAGGCAAAATCATTGCTTTTTTCTCTTTTTACAGCTAATTCAAAGTCAGGGAGTTGTCCTCCTGCGGATCCATATTTAGCGTGTTTTTGGTGCTATGACAACTGTAGAGCAGACACTGATTGCGAAGGGACAAAAAAATGCTGTCCTGAACCTGCCTGTGGAAACTCTTGTAAAGATGTCTAGACATTACACCAAAAATATACTTAATTATTATATGTATTAAGTAATTATATGTTTGACACAATTGGAACGAATTTGAACGGAACAAATAAAATTTGAGACAAATAATTAATGGGGAAGAGGTACTTTTTATGTTCAAATCTTTTTCCAACGTAAGTAAGCTGAATTGTTAGTTTCGGCTTAAGTTTAGCACTGCATAACATCATCCATCAACTCCAATTACCTTTGCTGAGAAATGGTAAATTGCTCAAAATCTTGAAAGAAACTTTTGAATACTTCGACCTAGCAATTTTTCGTATTTGTTTTTTCTAGCAAGATGCTTTAGACCCTTTGTATTTAGAAAGGTGGAGACGCTATTACGTCATAAAAATCGAACAAAAAGACATCAATCGACCAAACAAGTTTTATTGAAAGTTTCAGTGGTCTTCAAGCTCGCATTGATCTCGGTAGCTTTTTTTGGGTTTCTCAAGCTATAAAATTTATTTTTTTGACTCATTGATAAGTTTACAGATCAAGATTAAAATGAAGGCAACTTCTTTAATAATTGTCTCAATATTTGTTTTCATTTTGACGTGTGACACAAAGCCCCAGAACACGGAAAGAACCTGTAACGCTGAAATAGCTCAGGGTAAAACTAATTTCATTGCAAGCTATGAATATGTTTAAATCTTAAGGCAAACCTATTTCTCATTTTCTTTTATTACAGTTAACTCAAAGTCGGGAAGTTGTCCTTCTCCGGATCCGTATTTAGCGTGTGGTTGGTGCTATGACAATTGCAGGACGGACACTGATTGTGAAGGGGCGAAAAAGTGCTGCCCCCAGCCTGGCTGTGGAAACTCTTGTAAAGATGTACAGACATTGTAATTATAAGTCAATATAGAACGAACATACCTTTAAAGTAATTTATAAAATTTGGTTTCACGCAAATAAAATTGTTAAAAAGTTTTACAATTATCTGGTTATTTTTTTTGCACATTTTAGAAAGTATGTACCCATGCAAATACAAATTAATGACGCAATTCATAAATATGCCAACGTAAATACGGAATAGAGACATTTTAAAGTCCTTGCGATTCAATCAATGCTCAATGTCAGTTGCCACGTTGCCAGTGTCTCAATCAAATCTCACGAATTCATTTCTTGAATCTTTAAAGCCTCGAATTTTTAGATAAATCTGAAGACGATAAAAAATATTCTGATCATTTTATTTCAACACATTGACAAGGGCTGTCAAGGAGAAAAGAAGTGTAACGTGGTACAAATTTAATCAGCATGGACAGATTACAGATGATGTTAATTTAATGATTAATGAAACGTGAAAAGATCACGTACGCTGGAATTGCGTAGTTTTTAGTACTGCCTTATTGTAAATTTTTTGCAAAAAAAGATTTATAAATTTTAGTTGACAAAGCTCACCTAAGAACAAAGAAAAGAGACACTGAATAATGGTTACTACAAGGAGCGTATTATAATATAATAGCAATGAGTCAGTCTAATGACTTTTTGTTTAAACACGTCTTAGTCACTTTTATGGTTGCATAGCATTCGCATTCCTAATTGATTATTAATTTTATGACGCCACGGTCTCAAGCACATATAATTTGTCTACGATTTTGTGTAAGTCCAAAAGAGCTTCTACGACTCACTACTCACTGATTTCTTCTTGAAAGGAAATTTAAAATACAAATTCAGTATAAAGAATTCTTAAAAGTTAATTATTTAAATTGATGGATTTTAAAATGAATTTACTGGCCTACAGCCTGGCTCTTTTTGCTTTGATGGTGCCCTCTGAATGTACAGATAATGGTGAGTTATTGGACTATATACGTGTTTATTATTAGAAATTTATAAAAATTAATTATTATTTGAATAGTGCTTTCATTTGAAGCCGAATTTGTCTATTTTCTAGCTAGACTTAATTCGGACTGTCCGATCTGTGGGAATTATGATTTGGAGTCTGGCGCACAGGATAAGGAATACGCCGAAGTTCTTACCGAAATGGGTATCATTAAATATAGACAACTTATCTTTCTACAAAAACGTTTTTGGTCCTTTTTGTGACAAAATTATGTCACATGCCGTTACTAATTTGAACGTAGGTTACAAAGACGATTCCCGCAAAGCCATTCAAGGGGTTAAGCATGGTCAACTCGACATTTCGAAAAGCGGCTCGCTCTATACCATCATTCTCTCCGGTGACGGCGAGCCAGAAACCAAGAATGAATTTGAAATGGACAAAGAATTTCTTATGAAATTGTGCGACGGCCGGGAAATCCCGACCATTGTTACCCAGGTCATTGAAGCACACAGCGGAAGAATAGAGGTTTTGTTTGCAATGACGTTCGACGGGTTCACGGGACGCATCAAGGCCCAGATCAAGTTTCACAGCATGTATTTACATTTCAACGTGAATGGGAAAACGGCCATGTTGAGGTACAGAGAGGGACCAAGAAAATAGCAATGTGCTTAGAAATTTAACTACTTCTCAACTTCTGTTTAGTATGAAAAGTATAATTCTATTTATAAAAATTTACATGAATTTTTAAACTTACACTCCATTTTTTGCTATGAATTTGGTGTGAGTATCACAAAGTTTGCTGTAAATTTGATATTGAATAAAAAATGTGAAAGATGCGACCTTAGAATTGAGTTTTGCGTTAAGTGTTAAAGGTGGATGTACAAAAAATTCACTGGGAAGGTCATATTTTGGTACGCCTATTCTGACCAAACATAGGTATATCCATTATGAAGCAGAATTGCCCTATAATTTAGATTTCAAAGGTCCGAAAAGAAGACCGTAGAACACGTATAAAGAGAAAATTTAACGTGAAAGGACGAAGTTCAACTGGAAACCTATTATAAAAGGTATATCAGCTAAAAGTCTCAATGGAAGTAATATACTTAGTATGGATGGGAAGAAATTCCGTTTCCAACAGATTCAAAGACTTGCGTGAATAATCATTACAAATGATAATCATATACAATCTTACTTTCCAAGCCAACATTGTACCCAGAAGGCATAGTTACCAGCTATGGTACAAGGTAAATTTGATCGATTTTGGAGTAATTGCATGCGATTTTATCGTATTGACATTCAACACAATGAAATGGGCGGAAATAATTGTTGCAGTTTGTTACCGACATGTCGAACGAAGCCCGTAGTGAGCATGACAGGGTTTCTTCTGTCCAAAATTAAGCAAAGCCCACGAAATGTATAAGTTTTCTAAAAAAATTATAAATCAAATACATGTGTAACTGTTTCATTGCATAACAATTCAGTTCATTCCAGGAGATATTTGCATATCTCTTTCTCCGGATTAGCCTTTTTAAGTTACTTACTACTAAATTTGAAACATTTTCAATTTTGACCGAGGAATTTTTTTATTTACGATGGAAACTTTATGGCACCTCTTACTCCTGCAATGCATTTGGTAACTAGGTATTTATGATGCAATCGGCAAAAATGGCATTCACATCATCAACAATCAAGTGCTGGCAGCATAAATAATATATATGTGAGATGTTTTGTTGGGACTATAATTTATCGTTGCCATTCAAAAATCTTACCAACATCAGAAACTAATTACAATTATCAAATGTCATTAGAGGCTTTTTAAATTTTTTCCGTGTTAGTATTAAACACTAGTACAACGCCGTTTCTGATTTGTACTTCCTAATTACAAGTCATTAAATTGTAGAATTACATATGTCTGCAATCCGACTCGCCACAAACTGCAGAAAAGGACTTGCTTTCGCCGCCCTTGTCCTTTCAGACTTTCACTCCTTTGCACATGAGGTCCATGCAAATTCTGAACACGCCAAACTGCAGAAATGGCGTCATTGAGCAATAAACTATTGCGTTTAGTGTTTCTTGTTTTCACCTTGTGTACAATATGCAGTAACAGCAAAATGTTTCCCAAGTTACAGCCCGAGATTCACTTTCACTTTGAAAACTTCTCGTGCCACCGCGCCTGGCTGACGCCAACTGAAGCTCTTGCTTTCAAGAGAAATCTCAAAGAGCTCGTGAATCTCCGAAACATTCCCTATCAAGACTTTCGCCATTTGTACACAATCTGCAGAAACGACAACTCTCACGAGCTGTGCCACCTATTCTACCGCAGCCCGTTTCAGCTAAAATGGGCCTTCCCCTCCATTTCCACCTGCTACCCATTTGAACAAACAGATCTAATTTTGCGACTCTACATCTCCTTTGAGGCTATCAAGACAAGCATCATGAACCGCCGCGAAACGATAGACAGGACCATTTCCGTGTATGGCGATGCTCAAGGGGAGGAAACCAACTTTGTCAAAATTTATGGACCAAATTTTTTGAAGCCGGAAGTTAACATTCCAGCCAGAACCTTAAGGATGAGGGACTTTTCCAATGTTGATACTGGATTTGTGGCAATTGCTCGAATGGCATATGAGCTGACCTCGTGGCATAACCTCACCTGCCTCCTCCCGAACGAGACAAATGCGCTGGACACGGAGAAATTGGTTCCTGCAATTTACCCACGCCTCTTTTCAAATGTCTTGACCTCTGAGGTGGGTCTAAACTTGAGCAGAGGCGTTTGGTATGAGCGACCCATGGATGTTAGTGTGCCCCGGCTTGACCTCAACTTTATGTATTGTGACCCTCGAGTGAGGGGGAAAGTGAACCAGTGGGACTTTAGCCCATTGCTGCTGCCATTTGACGACTACGTCTGGCTCACTACTCTCGGCGCCATGGTAGGCATCTCCTTCCTCATTTTGGCAGAGCTACATCTTGTTAGTATTTTACTGATTAGGAATATATCCTTCATTTTACACGTACTCCGGAGGAACACTACTGCCATTTTGTGGGCATTGATAAGTGGCGTCATTTCATATCCTGTGTATTTTGGGATGCGATCAAGCTTGCAAAAGTCCTGTCTCTTTCTGACTTGGCTCATGGCATGTCTCATTCTCACCAACTTTTATACCGGAAAGTTCACCAGTTTTATGATTGAGCCGATTCCGGATCGAACGCTGAACACGCTGCAAGATCTGGTTGCGAATAACTACACCTTCATATTCACCAATGGAAGTAATATTGTTGATGGCGTCGTGGAAATAATTAAATTAAATAGACAATTCAGGTCTCCAAACAAAACTTTGTTCTCTACGGATGAGGATCTGCTGGAGATTTTGGTAACACAGCCGCTCCAGCTTTACAACCAAGCTGAGTTCACGGAGAGGCTCGTCTATGGCGTCAAAAAGGCCATGTTTGGCCCGTGGCCGTCGACTTTCACTAATTATCAGAAGGCGGCAAAACTGATAAAGAAGAGGAATGAAGAGGATTCAGAAAATGACGTTGTCTGCAGGTAGGCATTCAGGAACTGTCAAAATCAAAATTTGTATAATTACATATACGTACCTGCATTACAAAAGTTTTTATTCAAATGACTAGATTTGGCCAGAGGATGCTCCCGTCCATTCCCATCTTATGGAGGTTTTTTCCTCCAAATGCAGAATGGTTGTATGAGACGTACCTCGTTTTCATCCAGAATGGAATTGATGGACTTTGGCTGCAGGAATTTTATGGTCTAACGCAAGCAACCAAGGTACAGGATCGGCAAAAGGTCGTGGGGCTGACCGGCATCAAGTCGGATGCTGATTCACCACTTCCCACCGAAATTAAGTTGAAAGGAAGCTACTTCATGACTGTGGCAATGCTCGAGATTTTGGGCTTCATTCTGAGTGGGAGCTGTTTCCTTGTAGAAATTTTGGTATTCTGATTCACCACTTCCCACCGAAATTAAACTGAAAGGAAGCTACTTTATGACTGTGGTAATGCTCGAGATTTTGGGCTTCATTCTGAGTGGGAGCTGTTTCCTTGTAGAAATTTTGGTATTTTGGATGGGTCGTTATTTTAGAAAACAGAAGAGACCCAGGATTAATGTGCAAGTGGGGAGGACGAGTACAATTATTGAAATTAACTATGTAAGTTAGAATAAAGAAAAGAATATGCCAACTCTGATTTCCTTACAGTTCATGATTGAGCAGTTGGTGTTTGGGAATCAATATTTCTGCATAATTTCTATTTAATGGATAACAATGTTAAGAAATTACATATACATAATGGAGGCAAAAACATAGGCTTGGAGTTTGCATTGGCTTACTTGAGAAATGGCATTGGGTAGGTGCTCTCGCACTAGTCTAATTCAAGGTCATGACGATGATGTGATAGACTGGGAAATGCAATGCATAGACAAGGTGAAAGCAATGCACATTTTAACTGGGGACATGAACAATGAATTACCTCTAATTACGTGCAGGTAAGTGTGAACTTTTATCATTCCAAAACTTTGGTTCATAAAAGTTTCAACGTGGTAGACTTTTTTAATTGAGTTTTTTTATCAATATGTATATATGTATGCGTTAAAAGACCAACTAGTCACTGTGAAGCATGAAGCATTTTAAAATCTAGTTTGTTGTGGAATTTCGAAGGTGACGAGACTTTGACGAAATCACTTTAAATTAAGCTTTACTTTTTATGACTGATGCAACACGCTACTTAGCTTTCAGCTTTGGTTTTACATTTTGTTACACAATATTTATATTGATAAGATTGATATCAATTTTATTATATTGACAACATCATTTCAGGAATCGGCATTTCTGGGTATCTTATCCAGACGACATACAATAAAGATAAGATGCAACAAAATTCCAAAAGCCGGTGGGTGTTTAACCCACGCCTACTTGTACTTAAGTACATTTTTAAATTGAATGTTGAAAGGAATGTCACTTTTTAAGCATTGCAAATTGTTTTTCTAGTCTTATTTACCAAGTTTAAATTTACCCACAATAGTGTATCAAACAATAATGATTCAGGGAGAAATTAAATGTTTATCAAAAAGTAATTTTAGAAAAAGTGAAAATACTTGTAGCAAAGTTATTTTTAAAGGATTTAAGGTCTACAATTAAATTCAATCTTGACCCTTTGTTTCTCTGTCCCGCATCAAATCATGGAGCATGACAAGGTAACGCTAAATCCAATTACATTTTCATTATTAAAAAAAGCCGTACTGGCATAAGTCACACAGGTTATGTTGCCTATAATTCTGATTTTATTTTCCATCAATACTTTTTTATCACCACTCGTTTAAAACTTAGAAAATATGTTTATCAAATATCAAGACAGATTTCATATGCATGGGTAATCATAAAGTAATTCAAATATATATAGTTTCTCAAACGTTCCAGTCGCTCGTCATATCGTATACGTAGGTTGGGAAAACCTGGACCATATTTAATACGTACGCAAGGGAAACAATTATCTAATTTTTACGAGAACAGGAAGAGCATTTCAATCTCCGTAAATCGCAAATTAATCAATACTAAATTAAGATATTACGCGAGTGATTGACATAAAAATTGTAAATGTAAATGAGAAACCCCTTATCAACCATCATATTTTTGTTACGGAACTTTTCCTTCTTGTTTTACTGTGATTAATATAATTACTATGGTTCAGAAGCGACCATGACAGGGGTGATATGAAACTTTAAGTTCAAGTCTTCAACTATGTATCAATTAGATATTTGCATATTCATGACCTCCAAAAGTAAAAAAGCTTTTGTCTGTTTTAACGTTTTAAGTCAACGGCAGTACCAATTGTCAATTATGTGAACCTACTTTTGCTCTTAATAACGCTAATATCAACCAAATAACTCGTTATCAGCTAGGGATGGCTTAAAGTATTTAGCTTCTCTAAAACCCGTTATTGTTATCACCATTAACAATGGCACCGTGAGTAAACAAACATAAAGTTAAATAATCCAGCATTCTTGAGAATTGTCTACATGCACTCTTGAAATGGCCGCAACTTTTCAAAACAAATTGCATGCACAGATATGTAAACTCGATAATTATTTGATCATCTACCTCATTTAATAGTAGTACAATTCTCGTGATATTAATGTTTGCAGAACAGCGACCAAAATCCTGCGTCTTATGACAATTCAGGATTTGTTCCCGACTCCAGCGTAGACCCCGCGCCCAGAAATTACCTACCCCGAATTGTAGGTTGTCAAAAATTATGAAATTATCAACTTGATCTGAATGCTGAAGAACTTTGCTCCAATCTTTGTAGATCTCTGCGGAAGAAAAGCTTAAAAGGGATTCGAGTGGGAAAGATGCTCATGTCGATATTTCAACTATTTCGGGTTCTGTTGACCCTGTAATAAAAAATTAAGGACTGATGATAATATTTAAAAAGATTTTTTGCTAGCTGTACTACTATTTTCTGTATAATTTAGGCAAAGGGTGAATCGGAGGAAAATGTCGATGGCGACAGAGACGTTTGGGACAGCCCTCTTGAGTTTCTCCTTAGCTGCATAAGGTTTTAATACTACACACACTTAAAAATTAATGACTTTATGTGATGTGATGACCCTTGTAAAAAATTATTTCAGTATGAGCGTTGGACTTGGCAACGTGTGGCGTTTCCCCGGAGTCGCGGCTGCAAATGGGGGAGGTGCCTTCCTCATACC
>JAHZMY010002662.1:3161-19211 GCA_027743915.1 Seira sanloemensis | reverse complement strand
GCTTATTATTACCTACATAGTAAATGAAATGAGATGAGAGAAAGAGACAAAGGGAGTTGTGACTCCGCGGCTGAGGGACAACTTACATACCTCATATGGCAATGAGCTACATACCTTCACAAAATTCTTTTTTCAGTAGTTATTGCTTTACCAAATAGTTTCAACTTGTACTAAGCTTTAGAACAACATCTTACCAAAAATATGAACTTTCACCCTTGCTTGATAAGCCAAGTCTTGTAAGTAATAAGTAGGAATGACTATTTCCCAATTCCTAATACAATTCCAGTCGACGCTATTCTTCTTCAAAATTTTAAACCAGAATGGCTTACATAGGTAACAGCAGTCAATTTCACTCTCCGTAAAATTTCGGTGTGGCTGCACAACCAGAGATCCTCTTTCAATCGTAACTCCATGGCATGATTCCGAGTCCGATTCTGAACGGCGAACAATGGTCCCGGTAATGAATTCAATGTCGATGTCAAAACACGATATACTGTCTCCGCCAGACAACATCTCTCGACTTTCCCTCCCCGAATAAAAATAAGCGGAGGGAGAAAAAGGGAACGTGTGCATTATTTCCTGCGGCGGACGGACCTCTGCCGCGGTTACCCACATCCATGTGTGCGTGTGTGTGTACATATGTTCATGCCGGGCCAATTCAGTTTGAGTACGAGCTGAGAACGAAATAGAGAGAGAAAGGAGGTCAGATTTGTATCATGGAAAATTGTTGAAATGAACTTCTACGTTCATTTCGATTTCCGCTACATTGAGCTTTGGGGGAGACATGAGGGAGATTTTAGATACTACCAGAATCTAGTTTCGGAACGAGTTGTAAATTTGAATGACGTATTAGGTTCAGCTTCTTTAGGTATAATATGTGAATTTTGCGATTTCTTTGAAAAAATAAGTTGGTGTCAAAACCCATTGAATTAGAATATAACTTAGACTGGCGTCATTCGTTGAAAACCTGTTAAAATTATATTTATTTGATAAAATATCTCTGTATTCTATCTGTGAATTATAATTTTCCCTAATTTTATTTTGCATGTAAAAACCTTTGGCACATCTTGAGAATATGTAAATCGGAGATATCTGGGAGTTTCTATTTCTTGCATTTTCAGTGATATCAAGCACATATTTCCTTGCTTTGCCGTCGCTTTTGGTTTTTATAGTTTGATCAAGTTTGCCAGCTCACGCAAAGTCCGTAGTTATGCAATGACAATTACTTACTTGTTAATTCGAGCACGAATATAGCGCGATCCGAGTTATATGTACAAATTCATAAGCCGCATGGCGGGGTCGCCAACAATCAGGTCATTTATGATGTCTAGAGCTTGTGACCGTGTGACCGCGTCGAGCCTCCCTTTCCCTCTTGACTAATTCTTTGATTGCAATCTAAATTGAATTTTCACTTTTCTCCGAAAATTCCGCAAAGCTTAGGGAAAGTCAGGCAGACTTTCACCATGGCCTTGAATACTTTTTGGGCGTAAAGTAGGCCAGCAGAAGGGTGAATTAAGACGACACCGAGTCGGTTCAGGGACAAGCTTACCCTTAGTTGTTCAATATATCGACCGTGAGTATAGAATACGGAAAGCCAAGCCTGATGTAACCACCCCCAAAAAATCCATTGCCAAACATAAATTTGCATAAGTAAAATAAGAGTTTGACTTCGACCATGTTTTTATGTTTTGTTCATTATGTCTCAAGTTTACAGTTGAACAATAGAAAATATAAATTTCCTGCAGACTCAGCTCCAACAGCAACTTGAGTAGTAGTTGTATGCATGTAGCACCACTCTTTCGGTGAAAGTTTTGCTCATTGTTTTTTTTCAAAATGAATGCCTACGGTTGCAGCCACCGGCGCAGGAAATTGGTGTAACCGAGGCGGAAAACTGAGGGAAACTTTATTATACAAAATGAGAGGAAGGGTTTTTTGTCTTTTGTCTATCAACGTAAATGTAAGCAAGAGAACTATGTCATAGTCAAACAATTCCCACTGATATGCAGACCTTTGCAGTTTTGACTACTTTAGTCATAGTCCATATAAAAATTCGCTTTTGATTTTAACCGCGGAGACTAAACTTGGAATGTCTCGTCCTTGGAATTGCGCGATTCCATGTTTAATCAGAAATTACAGCAAAACATATCAACCTACAAAAATTACGTAACTAAGCACTGCTCTTTATGTTTTGTATTTAATAAGGAACAAACTTTTCCAAAAACATAACCCAAAATAAGCTTATTTGAACTATTCAGTTCTACGCAAATCCCTGTTCCGCTGTTCTTACCTAATTAGCGCGCGGATTCTGACCTTTAGTTTATTCACTATTATTGTGCTGAATCAAAGTCAATTCAGCGCTAAATTTAAAAAAAAACTTAAATCAACTTAAACTTTCCTCCCAGAAGTTCAACGGTATAAATGAAAATTCAAAATACGCTGCTGTTTTCCATTTCCAGTGGGTCCAGATTTTTAGTTTGCTTTTGAGTTTCCAGGAGTGAAAATTTAAGATTTGCCAGCAGTCTCCCTACATCTTGGCTCAGTGAAAACTTCTAAACTTTCCAATTTTGAAGAAAAACTGAAAAACTGGACCACTCTTTGCCAACCCTACTTCTGATGCATGGAACATTTTTCTCGCAATTAGCTTTAATTATGTATGCTGCTTGTAACTGTTCAAGAAAGGAGAAATGAGAAAAGTTTCAACTTTCCTTTGATGAACTTGGGGCAATGATGCAATTGTATAACAACAAAAACGAAAAACAACTGAGCAATGTTTGCAAACCAGATCTAATACCAAATACATACAAACTAAGATCAAACAAGGAACTCAAAGCATTATTTTGTTGTCAGCTGCAGATTGCAGATCGCCCAAAGTCAAAAAACAGAAGATGAAAGTGGAAGAAAATCTAAGAAAAAAACGGGATCGGAAAAGGATAAACTTCCGCTCAAGACATTGACTTTCATGAGTTTTTCCTTCAAACTGACGGAAGGCGATTGCCTTTTCGGAGGATAATTTGGAAAAGATCAAAGCCAGGCGAGTCGACGGTCACATCACAAGACGTTAAAGCATTTCTTAAAAGAAACAAACGAGTCTTAGCTCAGAGAAATATGGCAATCCAAGTAATTTATTACAAAACTATCATTTTGTAACTACTTTTTTGACGCAATTTTTTTATTTGAAATTCTGAGAACAAAAATCGTTAGAAAAACATCTTCTCATCAGTTAGTAATATTATAGGTTTTTTTCAAATTTGGACATAATTTTTAAAAATTAGTGCTTGAAGTCGGTATCTCAGTCTTGAAACATTTCATCCAAATACTAATAGGTATACGCTATTGTCCCACTACGCCCCGGTAAGTATGAGTCCTTCATTTTTTTGAACTGCGAAGAAAGTTTGGACAGCTTTGTTTTAGCTAGGCTTTGGACGTACAAATAGGAGTTTGCCGTGTATTCACAAATTTCAATTTCTTGTGAATGTCCAGCTGTTAAAATATATTCAGTTCAATTATTTAAGGTCGGTCAGGTAAATTCTAACGAGATGGATTCGTCTAACATGAACAACTAAATGCACGAGTATCATAGGCAGTTTGAATTGGCCTATGGATGTAACGCTGCCATCATCGCCAAAATGGAGAAACGTTTACGATTGTTTCCCATTTTCTAGCAAATGTATAGGTGCTAGTTTAATAAGTTTTAGCCTTTATCTATTTATTTTTGATGAGTTATTATATCTTGTGGACTAATTTCGAATTAGATCACGGAGAAGTCGAGGCAAATTGATTTTAAAAATGTACGTATCAAAAAATCGCAAAAAATGCAGACTAAATAGTAGAGATGATGAAAATATGCCCCCGCCAACTGTCATCTTTCGTGCGTCAATAATTGCATATTGGCGATTCGTCGTATTTGTTGCGACTTACAGATGTATACAAAGTCGTTTGGGATTCAATGCAAGCAAAATGTACTATACTTTTATGATTCACATATAATTCCCACGAAGTTTATTGCTATAGGGCATGATTCCACAGTTTGGGGGCGATCCATAAACAAAGTCACGGTCTGGGGGAGGGATGGGGGTGAAAGGATGAGCGTGACAAGTATTATTTATGGAAATTAGGAACGTCGTGACAAGGGGGGAGGGGGTCTCAAAAAAAATTTTTTAACGTGACGTCGTTTATGGATCGTCCCTTGGTTTCGAGGGTCGTTTTCGTTATCTACATCTGTATTTAAGTGGTGTTAAAAAAAATTTGATATAAATATCTATATTCGAGATTATTCCGGGAATCCATGAATATCAATATCGATATCCAAAATTCCCATCCGATGATTCCCACTATGATAATTACTGATAATATTGTACCACCTAACCTTACCGGAATAGTAGGAATCGTCCTGGAGGCGAGGTTTTTCAGTGGGAATCATGTCGCGTGCGGGTAAGAATTACCGTAATGCCGCTAGAAAATGTTGGAGAGAACTTTCATAAACTTCTGTTTTGTAATCACTCACATGTAATCAAAGTTTTGAAATATATATATCGGACCCATACAGGCCTATTTTAATTTAAGGGTTTTCACACGGTTCTGCGAAAAATATTGCGACAGTTACTGCCGGTCCTCCTAATGGAATGTTATAGTGAAACACGAATCACTGTATGTATAACGAAGAATAGATGACATTTTCAAAATATAAAAGCTCTCTAAAGTATGTAGCAAAGCTTATGCGTATGCATATAACATGTAATGCAGCATTCCCTTCTCGGAAAGAAGAACGTTTTCATTCATTTGATTCTGAAATGGCAAGACTTGAGCTCATCCGGTGCAGGAATTCCTGCAAGCCGGTGTTATGTATTAAGGTCAGATCATTAAATTCAGGCGGATTTTTTATACAAAGATATAATGTATAAGGCTCCATGCTATTTTACGATTCTTGCCAGGGTTGGCTGCTGTCCAAAAACATATTGCAGGTTACATATAACAGGTTATGTATCTGAGTTCATTCTATCAAGTTTAACAATATCTTTGGGTAGCCATGATAAATGGGTATATACCTATAACTGAAATTGACCTTGAAGTTGTTGTTGAGTACGAAGGCATCGTGGGAAAAAATTAACAAATCTTTTTTGAATTCGAATAGTACAATGGTCGAACTACAACTTTGCATGTTGGCGTCAAGTCCAAATTCATTGATGATTTTTTTCTTTTCTTCTTGTTCGTAGGAGAACAAACCAAAAATCATTATTTATCAAGTAACTCAAAAATCTGTTTAATTCATATCGCCGCTCTCAAAAACAGCAACCTTTATACCAATCAATGGCACAAAATAACAGTCGACATTGAACACGGCAAAAAATTTACTGTGGGAGAATCCCAACACTGTTTTTGCATTTTTATGGCTCGCCCGCCTCCAAAATGCCATTGACCTGGAATTCATAATAATACTAATAACGCACCGGCACGAGGTTTTTTACGACCGAAATTTTATGAAACTGGTTCAGCCCCCCATCCTACCTAGATATTCTGCACATCCTTCTGCAATCTCAACAAAAACACGGAAATTACACTGATAGACTGAACAAAGTTATCTTTAAAAAATACAACATTTGTCGTAAATCCCCAAGTTAGGCCATTCCTGCCGCTGTTTTTGCAGGAGAAAGTTAGTTTTTTTAAAAGGGAAAGTTGCAAATTGCCAACTCCATCTGCTTTCACCTCGTATGAATATTGCCCATATGACTACAATTTTTGGGTGGTTTATCAAAGTGTGTAAGGAAAGCTGAGTATTTAAAGAGATGAGATGAGATGAGCTGGAATTTCAATGCAGACACGAGAAATCCACTTTTCCTCTTTTTCCTTGTCTCCGTCATTTTTGAGTAGTTTGTGTGTGTGTGTGCACAGGAGAAAGTGGATGCGGGGAATGAGATACCGAGATGGGATTGAAATGGATTGCAAAGGATGAACTCGTCATAACGCACTCGAATCAATTATTTCCGGAGACAGGACAGGATTTGTTGAAGGAGTCCTCAGATTTCTCCTCTGCACGTCTCGAAAAAACTGATGTTGGTTTTTGGGAAACCTTGCAAAAAAAATGGGTTAAATCCACATTCAAGTGAATGCCATCTCAGAAGATTTTATATTCAAGAAACCCTTGGCCGCTGGGTTGGGTCATTGTGAGACAAATAATACAACGCATTGAGAATGAGTATGAGAATTGACCTATTTATTTCAAGGGCAGATGAAAGGTTTTTTTTCGGGGAATCTTAAAAGGCAAATCATAATTGCATTCCATTTGATGTCACAAAATTAATTTCATTTTATTTACCGTCAGCTTGAAATACCATGTATGTATGTAGGCGACATTGCCTTCAAAAAGAAATGTTTTCAGCGAAAGCAAAAAATCGACCTTTCTCTTCTCAACTTTCTCCTTGCGAAACACATAACACATTCTTGCAAAAGGCATCTTTTACATATTAATTCGTGAAATGTGGCACAGGAGCATAGTACCAGCAGAATTTTGTAGGCGGGTTTTTCATATTCACTAAATGCTAAATGCATATGATGCAATCCTTTCTGGAAGAAGGAGAGGGAAAATGTTCTCCATGAAAGCATTTTTTATTTTTTGAAGAGAGAGAGAGAGAGAATGAGAATCGATTTGCCATTTCACATACCACTCTCATATTCATGAGCCACCCAGGGCTTTGGAGCGTAAGCGTAAGCACCTGTGTGTAAACAAATATGCTGTTTTTTCGCAAAGGTAGACGGTAGAAGGAGCAGCATTTTAATTTTATTGGGGGCCTTTGAGTAAGCCTTGGTAAATACCGGGGAAGAACTAAGATGAGTGAATATCGGTTAAAAAACGGCCTAAACATTGTTTTTTTTTTCGTGGAGTGCTTATGTATCCTGAATCTTCTCAAAAGTATCCAAAATATTACGGCCATTCATATGAAGGACTGGGGCATGGTGAGAGTGAAATTTGTAATGTTACGGATTTAGCAGGTACTAAGCTGGGGAAACAAAATGCAGTTTAATTTTATTATTTGAATTGTCGATATTGGTTTGATATTCTGGGGGAAGATGAGACTAAGAGCGGTTTTCATTTTTTTAGGAAACGCTGTTGAAAAATTCTTTATTTTGAAATCATTGTAAACCCTGGCATTTTCAAAAATTCGAGACTTTGCCCAACTTTTGGACAGTCCAAGTAGCACAAAACGCTACTCAAATTATTTAGTTAAGAATCGTATTCGAAATAAACAATAATTTCGTTTGCGGAATCGATCAAAAAGTTGTTCTTCGCCTCATCCCCGACCAGGATTTTGGAAATCTACATTTTGACCATGAATACGGAAAAATGGCTGCATGATTTTCGCTTTAGATGAAAACTTCAAAAAAATGAAAAATTAACAAATTGTCATTTTTTCATATTCACGGTCGATATTTATTAAATAGCAGACAAATATTGAAATTCTATTTAGTCTACACGGCTTGGCATTAGCTTAAAATTCAGTAAAAAAATATTTCCTGACTTTTCGCCCCGAAGTTTTGTATTTTCCACAAAAACCAGCAGCAAAAAACAGCTTGTGAGCCAATAAATAATTATCTGCAATTGCAAAACAGAACTATTGCCTTCAAGTCTCTAAATTGCTCTGTCTTAATTTCTCTCCAGGATTACGAAACGCGCTGATGATAATGATGATGATGAGGGCGACATGAGAGAAAAATGGCAAGGAAAAAAGTCCATTGGGAAATTTTGCAAAGTTGCACACACATACTTACATACATTGATCGATAGTCGTCACCATCGCCATCACTCATTTCCCAAGCTGAGCCGAAATTTCTCCCTGCCTTTGATCAATTAGCTATAATTGAAAAAGTGAAATTGGAGCGGAAACTGATTTCATTCAATGTTCAATGCTGATTGGAGACGGCCGATAGATGGAATATGGAATATGAAAATTATATTTCCATCTTTTTAAATAGGTCAATCAAGAAATCGTGGGTTGTGTTTCGCGTGGAGTTGAGTTTCATGTTAAATAGCGTATCGATTTCATATTTTGATAAGCTGACGGCTGACCGACAGTGAAAAGGGGGATTAAAAGCATGTTTTCAACTTGTCCATCTGTCCAAACTTCGAAAGGAGTTTGCTATGTCCAAGTGGTAAGATTGGAATCGGGGTAATACTATAATTGATGAAAACTGGTTAATACCATTTTGGACTTCCACAATCTAGTCTGGAGAAAAACTGCCTAAAGCCCGTATACCATATATGTATGTACGTATGTACACATAGTACAAGTTGGGAAAAACTCTATGGCTCGGGGCATTGTGAGACGCAAATATTCAATGCATGAAGCGGTCGTTTCAGGCCATTTCAAAAAGATTGAACGTTTTCCCCAGATAAGCATGTTTATCCCATTTCATGGGGGAAAACATGCGTGGCTATAGGAAAACTCCAACATTATTTGGTAGTCAGGATCCGGGGAAATTGTTTGTTCTGTCTGACAGTCTGGTTTGTCTAGTGTTGGAATCTGGAAAATCAAAATTAGTATTTACCGGTAAATTTACCGACATCTTTAATTTCGGACCTCCAAAACTCAACCGAAACTCCAGTAGCATGAACACAATTTAAAAAGCCTGAAAATCTGAATGGCTGGGGGCATTGTGATGCAAATTATGTAACACATACGGTGTACGTTTTGGGCGGTTTTGGACATTTCCCGGAAAAAACAGTGGCTGGGAAAATCCTCTACCCTGAGTGTGGGTTTAGGTGAAATTTGTAAGTCCGAATCCGACCCACGAAAAATTCCGACCGTAGAAAAGTTCACTCAAAATATTCTTCCAAGAACTCCGACCCCCAAAATGCCCCCCCCCAAATCCAGACCCTGGACTAAATTTAGCCCACAAATTGCATCGATCCGTCACAAGTATGTCCCAATAATGCTTATTTCTTCGCCATAAAAATCCTCTCAATTGGCTAAATTCAAATTGAAGCTATAAAAATATCTTTCCCACTTCCAGAAAATGTCGAATGTCACTCAGGGTCTTCTTTAACTGCGACAAAAAAGCGTTTTAACTGTCTTTCATAATGTTGGCATTTTCGATATTTTTAGAAATGGCTTTAGAAATGCTTTGTATGCTTGGATATATGTACTTGTTCTCATCAAATATTAATTGTGGAGGAATCGCTCCCCGTCTATTTTTCACTGCCACTTTTGCGAAAGCTTGCGAAAGTCGTGCGTAGGAGAAAGTCAGTGGGTACGTACATACATAAGCAAATGACAAATGGTGTTTAGAAAGCTTTTACTTATCGTATGTCACAATCACAATGGTTAAAATTGTCCCTCGAAGTTGTCTCACAGCTCTGACTGAGACAGCAACAATGAATAATAGAAGCGAGGGATTGTTTGGATAAGGATGAAATTAGGAAGAAATGATGCATATGTACATAGCACATACGGAATTTCATGGATTAAAGTTACTATGAGCACTAGCCACGAGGAAAATGGGGCGTTGTGAGTTTTTTGGCAAGATAATTCTTTGGTTTGACGGTGAATTTTGCTTTTTTATTAGCTTCCTCCGAGTATACATTATAACCATAATGCTGAGTTTAATTGTAAGGGGGTATGGATAAAAAGTCTTTTAAACTGTTCAAAAAATCAGGTTGGAATCGAAGAAAATCTCTAATTGGTAAATATGTACCTGTGAAGATATCGAAGGTAAATACCATTTTGCACCCGAACAAAGCCTGGCTGCCTAAAACTGTCCAGAACTCCAACGCCATATATGTATGTAATAAAAGAAATCGAAGAAAATCAATGACTGGGGGCATTCTGAGATAAATGATGGAGCCATCAACGGAAGTGTCTGCCAGCTTAAATATTTGTTTTTTTTTTCACGAGAAACTCGCTTTTGCCATCCCGCTTAGAGTTACCTGAGGCTGTGGAAAGCCTAAAAACACTAGTTAAATGTCCAATGACATTGTCAAGGACAATGGCAATGTCAAGGACGTTTATGGATTTCATAGGGTTTCCATCAGTACCACCCAAATATGGTTTGTCGTAGCGAGAGATATCTCAACAATTTGCTTCACACGTTCAAAACGCCAGTTAAATGCAATGCACTGACTGTCTGACATTGCCCCAACCATTACCCTACTAAATTATTACATGTTGTTGAGATACTGGGGAACCCTGAGAAGTCAAGAATTGACCTGAAGATGCACCACCGAATTCTGCGCAATTTACCTTGAGTAATTTTTCATGGTGCAACATTGTCAATTTGCAAAGTACAGTCCCCGGAGAACAGTGAATATACATATATTAGGCACCAATCTAAAAAAATATAGGGAAATTGAACTTAAACACATTAAGCAATTACAATTATTTGCAGGCAGCCCAAATGTTATCACAAAGACACATAAGAAAAGTCACTAACTTCCACACGTGTGAGGAATTGAAAACGATGGCAACGCGTGTCAAATGACTACCATTCCGGAAATTTCCTCATCTGCACACAGATCGCAAATGCTTGGCAGCATAGTTACAACGTAGAATTCAATGCCTTAGTGAAAGAAGTCTTCTAATTTCGGACATAATGGAAGATTCGGTATTTGTTTACTCAAAAATATCTTTATTTTGTAATTTGCAGCCAAACCAAGACGTACTTGAGAACAACTAAAACTTCCAGAAAACCGGACAATTTCCCTTCCAGCTTTAAAAAAACAGCCACTTTAAATCTACATCTCCCTCTCTTCCTTCATTTAACATGATTTAATCAACAACAAATCAACACACCAAACCAAAAACGTTTTCCATTTTCTTCTAAATCTAGCGTTATCGTCTTCGTCGTATCCATTCAACCACATCTCCATAAACCCCCTGTCTGTCTCCAACTGCAGCGACCTCCTAAATCCCAACTAAGCACTAAAAGTTTGTCATCGAAAACCACCACCACCACCACCAACATTACCACCAGACACCAGGTTCTGGTGACCAGAAACACAACCATCAACCAACTCCAACTCCAGCCACACAGCACACGGACCACCTGCCGACAGACAACAAACCAAAATCCAAGAACAGCAAAAACAAAAACAAAAAAAAGAAACTAATTTTTTCCTCTTCTTCCGTCTACATCTTTTTTCAACAAATTCTCGGGATAAATTTATTTTATTCCAAAGAGTTTGCAAATTTATTTCACCGCAATTACAAACGGGCAAGGGAAGACGGAACCGCATGTTGCTCTTCTACGTCGGATATCCACGTCTGGTGTCTGGAGTCTAGACTCATTCATTCAATGATCAATAACAAAATCCTTTCTCCACGTGAATTTTTATCGCTTGAAAAACTTTGCAATTTGTGGTTTCACCTTGCTCCGTCAGAGTTGACAGTGCTTTTCTGGTGATTGCAATTAACTCTTGCTACATGTACATGCTACCACAATTTACGTGATTTTCGTTGGTGTTGGAGTTCGCAGAAAGCGAAAGTGAAAGCAGGGTGAAAGCGACGGGAAACTTTTCTGTTTGCAAAGTTGATGTCGGGGTCTCTACAAAGTTGCTCGTAGTTTCCACAATGGGGAATGGGAACTGTCCCGTGTTTTAACAGGGAAATGTTTGTGAGTTTATCAACAAACCAATTAGCCGTGAATTGCTAACTAGCTGATAATTTCCCATTTGAACGAATCAAAAGATGTCTGAAAATAAAATAGCAATGACTAAAAACTAGTCGCTTTTGTGAAGGAACTTAGAAGTGGCAAAGACAAACACAGAAAATTAGCATTGAAGTTCGACGTGTTTTTTGAACACCGGCGAAAAAGTTCATTAAAATCAAAAAAAAATTTGCAAAGTTCCATTGAATACAAAACTTCTGAAGATAAAAAACATGGTTTAAAGCAAAATTATTTACGAAAGTCAACCAAATTCTTGATCTATTTGCAAAGCAGCTCAAACACGAAATTGACCAACTTTCACGCCCATCACTGAACCAATCCCAATTTCGTCACATGAAATTTTGTCTTAGCCATTTTTTTTGTTTAAGTTCGGTGCCGAGTTTAATTTCACAAAAGTTTTCTTTCACAAGTCCACCAAAAAAAAAGTTTCCATGTAACGCTGTTCTGTAACTCTCTAACGACTCGTCGCTCTCGACATAATCTCTTCACTTAATAAAAATAATAACTCTTTTGCAAAAACTTCAAACAGAAAAGAAACTTTCCGTAACACGATACATTCCACCACCACCACCATTATATTCCTCTTATGCAAAAGAAAAGTGAAAGTGAAAGAAAAGGACATGGAAGAACAGTGAATGGTGAACAGTGAACGGTGAAAGTGACGTTTCGTGTAACTCAAATCACATAATTTATATCTGTTCAACGGAGGAAACAACTGATCTCAGCTTTCTCCACTTTCACCACTTTGAATGGACTTTTTATTTGAGAGAAAGAGACAGAGACAGAGAAAGACATTGTAGAGAAAATCAAATAAAAAGGTTGAGATTCTCTTCAACGGGCACAGAAGTAGCAGCAGCTTGGATACTTGGATACGTAGTACATGGCTTTGTGTGTAAGTGAGTGAAAGCGAGAGTGAGAGAGAGAGAGAGAGAGAGAGAGAGCTTCACATTATAATCACTTTCTCCAGAGTGAAACTATGTCACGTCACGTTGCGTGTCGTGTGTAACGATGGCCCAGGGTTGGTGGGTGGGAAAACGCTGAAACTGGCTGATACTAATAGCCTACAGAATATTTGGTAGAGAAAGGGTTTCTGCATGTCAAAACTGTCAAAATACAAAGCAATTGTCATGAAAATTGAATACGTTTGGGCGAATACATTTGACGGGGTATTGTGAAACGAAAATAACTCATGACGATATTGTAATGTCGACAAAACGTATACGTATATAAAGTTATGCACAACAAAAAGTGTTTGTCTGTCGACAAATTGACGCGTATGTAATAAAAATAGTAACCAAGCAAAAATATGTAATTTTGATCTTTGATTTCGCAAAATCCGTGTTGTATTTCCATTTCAGGTCCAGCTATTTAAACTCTCCAAGCTTGAAAAAATAGTTCTTGGAGGGTAAATCTCAGTGGAGGAAGTATTAATGGAAAAATCTAAACTTTATGTAAAAAATGTTTGACCGCTTTTACGGCAGAGGATTTTTACAACTTTGTGTACGACGTTAACTCGTTTGTGACCCAATTTTAACCAATCCAAAGAAATCCAATTAAATTTTTTCTATGACATTACGGCCTTAGATGTTAGAAATGCTTTAGCGTCAAGTAGTTTTAGAAGATAAATGCGCAATTTAAGTGATTTATGGCACAATTGACGGTCAAAGCAATTGGATGAAATTTTTTTAGAAAAAATATTTATTAATTTTGACACTTTAAAGTAGAAGTATTTGAGACAGGACAATTTTCAAAGAATTTTGGGACACTTTTGAAAATAAATAAACAAAATTATACACACGATTATGGGTGGTGTTGGACACTTTCGGGCCAATTCTCAGACACCATTTTCTAGCAAGTTTAGAAGTACTTTGTCACTTTTCTGGACACGTTTAACACAAAAAACTACAACCTAAAGAGACTCCCCAAGACGAAATAAAAATATGCACGGAATAAATCCCCACTTGGGCAAAACCTTTAACTGGAAAATACCCCAACCCTTTAAACCCAACCAGAAATAAAAAGAGGCAACTCTCAAAAAAGCAAATCCCTTATTACCATTGTTAGCATAGACCTACCCAAGGAGCGATGGAAGTATGGGGAAAAGTTATTAAGTTTCTCTCTGGAGAAAGTTGAGTCCCCCTCTCTTAAAAGAAAAGAAGCTTATCTGCAACACGACTTCCACCAAAGGAGAAAGTGAAAGCAGCAAAGTACACCATTGTCTCCTGAACTTGAGAAAGAATACAAGAAAAAAAGTTCGGGAAACTTGTGTGGAAATCTGCTGCTGGAAGAAATTGACTACTACATACATAGATATAAATACATAGTTCTCATGTAAGTTTCCCCTCGAGTTCAAGTGAAACGAGCTGGAACTCATTGGCCCGCCAGCTTTCCGGGATCAACATGAATATTACACGAGAAACGCGAGGAAAACAAGTCATACATACATACGTATAAATACATAGTTCTCATGTAAGTTTCCCCTCGAGTTCAAGTGAAACGAGCTGGAACTCATTGGCCCGCCAGCTTTCCGGGATCAACATGAATATTACACGAGAAACGCGAGGAAACAACAAGACGACCAAAGAAATTAGTTGAGTGGCGTTTGAGGGGATCGTGAATCTTTCTTTGACAAGAAATAATACAAATTTTGAAGAATTTCGAGACTTTGATAATTTTTTTATTTCTTGGCGAAAACTAAAACTGCGTCATATGTTATGTATATAACCTAACCGAGGGGTCTAAATATTATGAATGGCGCGGGAAATAATTCAAATTTTTAACGTCAATACCAGACGTCGCAAACAGAAATGAATATTTTTTAGCAATATTTGCTCCAGTGTTTTTGTGCCAATTGGATGATCTTGTGCTGCATTGTGTAAGTTCAGCTCCGATCTTCATTTTCGGATAATTTGTGCAAAAAACCTTATAACAGTTTTAGAATTGGTGCCGACGTCCTCGGAAAATATTGGAGTCAATTTTATTTTGCAAGTGTGAATGATTCAGTGAATTTGTTGGGAAATCTATTTCTATGAACTGGATATTTAAATCGATTGAATTGCCAAAATATTGTGCAAAAACTGGCCGGTTTATTTATTCACTTGTTTTTTATAAATAAACTGTTTTTCTAAAAGAAAATAGCAGACGAAGCGGACCGACGGAAATGACACACCCCTTTCATAAGGCTCGTTTCGCCCCGATGACGATGATGGTAATTTCAATTTCACTTTGAAACTGTGTCGGAAAAAATCCCAGCTCTTCAAACCACAACAATAAACAAATGCACGCACACGAAGCATATGGAAGGATTGAACATTTTCTGTATGTTTTCTCCCATTTTTGCATAATATGTACATTTGTATATAGGCAAAAGCCACAAGAACAACAGAGCCAAATCCCATCGCGTTTACGGGGAAAATGAGAAAAAATTAGGAAAGCCAACTTCTCACGAGAGTGTACATAAGTGTAGTGTTGCACAAACAATCTTCAAAATGGGAAAACAAAGTCAACAAAGTCAAGTGGGATTTGATGCAATTGTTATTTTTTCTAACAGCAAACAATGCAAAAAGTGAACTCATGCACGTATTTCCCACCAACAAATTGAACACAACAACAGCATAAGTGATGCTAATTGTATTGTATGTATGTAGGGAGTTTAGGTGAAATGGAAAAATCTCACATTGCCCCAGATAAAAAGAGAAAGTAATAGGATGAAATAACTATCTTCTTCAAGCTGAAATTCTAATTGAAACAGCAATTCTCAAGTGTGAAGTTAGAGCGAACAAACCTAGTAAACTTTCAATTCCGTTACACATTGCCCCAAATAACTGAAATTATAGTCAAATATTTCAATTCGTCGCATCTAATTTAAATAAAATGATCTAATAATCAAAAAAAACTTTTAAATGGCAACTCAGTTCCACATTTCCCCAAAAATCAAAGATCGCATTTCCCACAATTTAAATATCTCCTAATTGATATCACATCGCCCCAAACAGCCACCGTCAACCTCAACGTAAAATATCAACTCATCACATCTCAAGCCAAACAGAACAAACCAAAACTTCAAATAAACTTCGTATTCGTACTCCATCTCACATTGCCCCAAAATCTACTCATCGCATCCAAGATATAAGCAAAAACTCTTATACATATATCTTCCATCGATCCAACATACTACTCTTCACTAATAGTCTCACATCACCCCGAAAGAAACATGGTCGACTGCCAAGAACGCACCCGCCTCGTCCTCTTGGGCGGCCCCAACGTCGGCAAATCCTCAGTGATCAAGCGCTTCCTCTTCAACACCTTCCCGGAGAAGCACAAGCCCACCGTGGAGGACCTCTACTCGCACGAGTTCGACATCGGCAGCGCCAACGGTATCCCCCTCAAGGTCGA
>JAHZMY010002661.1:0-11008 GCA_027743915.1 Seira sanloemensis | reverse complement strand
GGAGCAAGAATCCATTGTTCAGCGGTGCTCGCTGTCAATGCTGTTTTACCTGAAGCAAGTCAAAGTAATTCGGTTATAGTTGAAATCCGAGAGTCCGAATTTTTTAAAAAATAGTAAATACCGGTAAATAAAATTTCAGACGATCAAAATCCATGTAGCTGTCCAAAAACGTCCAAAACTCGAATGCCATATGCGAAATGTAAGAAGAACTACACGGGTTGGGGCATTGTGAGACAAATGTACTCAACTGACGTGTTGGGAAGTTTCGGATGTTTTAGAGTGTTTTCTACGTGCGCTAAGAAAGGATTCACGGATGATTCCTACCAAGATGATTGCCACCCCGGATGATTGCCACCTAACCTAACATTGGAAAAGTGCAACTCATGTCAAGTGGTAATCATCCCAAGGGGCAATTATCCCAGTGGCAATATTGTCCCGTGACAAACTTCCTTGTGAGAATCATCTTGCCACCCGAAAAATAGCGGGAAACCTAAATTTCCTTTACTAACTAGCAATGACGTATTTCAATTCAAAATTTAAAAAACACCTCCAAATTACAAAAGTTACAAGATCCATAGATGATTCCCACAACGATGATTGCCACTGGGAAAATTCCCACCCGGGATGATTGCCACTGGGATAATTCCCAACTAACCTATCCCAACCTATCATACATAGGAAAAGTGAAAATTTTGTCGAGTGGGATTTTTCCCAGTGGCAATCATCCCAGGTGGGAATTGTCGTGTCACCAAGTTGCAATATTTACCTTTCGGTAATTCATGCAATTGTCCGCATTCGGTTCACTTGTTGTCGACGAATCTTTGATTTCCTAAAAATTCCAGTGTACTCAGTATCCTTATTCTGGCTGTCAACCATGGGGAATATGCAATTCTGCGTTAGTCGGACGGAAATCCGAATAAGTCGTATTGGACCGAAAAAAAACATATACACATGCAAATACAATACAAATGCAAATACAGTGCAATATACAAATATACACAAAGTAAAAAGCGGGAAACTATAAATGAATGGGGAATCAAGACACAAATAGGTATGTAATGTAATTCATGCAGCAGACGTGATGGACAGTTTTTTTTGGGTATTTTGGACTTTTTGCCAGAAAGAGCGTCTTCTCAATGTACTGGGAAAACTTATGGCTGTGACAACCAACAACACTTTTATCCAGCATTTTGGGTCCCAACCCGATGCATCTGTCTCTGTCACGAAATCCGACAAAAGTGGGAGATTCAAACGGCAGGCTTCTTAACGAATTGTGGCCAAATCCAGTATGGATTTCACGCAAAAACACAGTTAGTCGAGTGCAATGATTGTTGAGGCAATACAAATGTAAATTTGTATGAAAATGATTTTACGATTTTAAGCAAAATTTATACCTAAAGAACACAGTTTCTAACGGTAAATTGTACATTCATTCAATTCAAAATGAGCTTATCGAAAAAGTTTTTCTACCAGAGAATATAATTATTTTCTGCTTTTGCCTTTCCTGCTCTGGACATATAAAACGTGACGTGATCTTGTCAAAAGCCACTGACTTCATAGCTTCTTTTTTTTAAAAAAAAATTTTCATTCATATTTTCCATTTGGCATTTATTTGAAACATTTACCTTAATCCAAACCTCTTCTACCTCACATCTAGCCTTTCAAGTTAATACAATATGTAATTTCGTAATTCGTAATTTTAAGCGAGGTGAACGTAACATATGCCACTCAGGTTCTAAATGCATACTTAGTATTGCAGTAGTGGAAAACAAAACTGAACCGGTAAAATCCAGCGAATCTCATTTAGGGCTTCCAAACGATTCCTTCCCAAAACTATTCCAAACTCCAAGGCCATCTCCAAGCAATGTTGTAAAAAGTGAGGAAAACTCAATCGGTGGCATTGTACGACAAAAATAATATAATGCATTTGAACAATTTTAGAGATTTGCATGTTTTTTTTCTTGCTCTAACGTTTTTTCCATTCCACTGGAAAATAATCTACGAAATTCTTTAAAAAATCTTACTCTGGGCAAATATGATTCTGAATAAACATCTTTCTTGGCTTTTTGTGATGTTCAATATTCGGCTTTCCTTACCAACGGCTGCTTCCCTTTTTCATTTCACCCCAGAATCATTTTTTAAATTTTTGCCGGTGCCTGTGCTCAAAGCCAGGAAGAATTATGCTTGACAAAACAATATTAAATCTGGGATTAGATCAAATCAGAAAAGTGGTGTCATGGTATTATTCACTGCTGATACTGCGCGGGGTATTGTGAGACAAATAGTGTCATGCATTCAACGAAACGTTTTGGACATTTTTTTGGAATTCATCCCGAGAAAAATGTGTAACATCGCACTGGGAAAAATCCATGGCTGGGGAGAAATGCCAAAGATAGTAATTCTAAACGTGCCGGAGCGCAACCGTTTTTGGAAACCGGAAAACGACCCAGACTGAAGACATCCCAAGGTACTAAATTAGAGTGACGGATCATGGCGACTCATATCAATGGGACAGGTGCTATTTCTATTAATTCATTCATTAGCTTCATTTCATTAAGTGCCATGTCACCCGTGTACCTGAACAGTTCCAACTTGCCCCACAGTCGAATGTCCTCTTTTGACAGCCTGAAACTGCAATACGAACTTTCATTTCATTGTTTCATTGCTAATATAAAAAAAGTTTGCACGTCACTTGCCATTTTGATTCTCGTTGGGCAATATCAAGGGGAAAAGCAGTCAATTTTAAACAGGCTTCTGAAACTTTCGCTGAACATCTGGCACATGGGAATCGGCAACTTGCTAAAAAAAGAAGGATTTTCGACCTTTTTTATTTTAATTTTGGAGAACATATTTTTTTGTGCAAGGATTCACAAATAGGCAAATGCAATGCAAGAGAATGTAAAATCACATGTTATTTTGAAGCTCGCTTCGTCACACCTGGTCTTAATTACGAAGATTGTAAAGTGGTCCTGGTTTTTTTTGCTCTATTTCTTTGTTGGATGAGCATGATTTGGGCAGTTTCACTCCTTTTTAATGGAAACAAAGTAGATAGGTTGTTGTATTCCCTCCATTTGAGGTTTTTTGAGTGAGCCTAATTATTCACATTTGGTTTGACTCATTTTTTAAATTCCAATACCAGCACATAAAAGTTAATCAGGTTTTATTAAGGTTAAGGTCCATCACCTATTTTGGGTTATTATATCTGTGGCTTCAGTAATCCTTAATAATCAGAGTTGTCTAACACCCGGAATACCATAAAAGCGGGTTTGTATTTAGGACTTTGCTCTTTTAATAAAAAACTCATGCTAATGCTCATAAAAACAGGTCCAATATGGTAGCTGACTCCATTACATTAAATTATTTGTCTCACAATGCCCCCAGCCATTGAGCGTGGAGTATTTGAAACTTTTTACATTGTGTGAACGCAACTGGAGTTTCGGATAGTTTTTGGTAAATCTGGTTCAAAATGGTATTAACCTTGTTTGACATGTAAGTGTCACTTTTTATTTCTTTCGATTCAAACCCCTAAAAGCACTAAGGCTATGTCTTGCAGCTTTTGGTATGTGCCAATTTCAGAAATTATAGTTTTTAGAGTAGCCCATAAAATTATTAGATGAAAACTGACATTGAGGTGTGTTGAGCCCATTTTTATGATTTAGCCTCAAATGCTAATTTTCTATAAGTGCAGATATTTAAATCACTGGGTTGGATAGGCATAAAATTTTTAATAAGCCACGAATCTGAAAACAAATTGATTTCGGACATCCTAAATGGTCTTCGCGAGTTTCTACCGGCATAACTTGATCCCGGATTCTTACCACAGCCAGTTCTAATCAGTGTTGGATGTTTTCCCAATGGGGTAGGAAAAACATAATTTCCCTGGTACATGGTAAGGTCCACAACTACCTAAAAGTGTCCAAAACTTACACTGTATGCATTATATTATTTGTCTCAAAATGCCCCTAGGCCTCCAGTTTTTCCCACTTTTTACATTGTGCTTAATATGACACTGAAATTTTGGACAGTTAGGTTTTAGACGTCAAAAATTGTAAATACAAAATAGTGTTTACCGGTGAACCCCAATTTTCGTTTCCACCCGATTCCAATCCTGGTTCCAATTATGTAAATCTTGCTAATATATTCGATCATTGAGAGTCCGGGAGACCCCATAGTACATTTAAATATAGACTGACGGCACGTATTTCGCATAAATTTTGAATTTTAGGAATTACTGCCCTACTACACTCGGCCAATAATGAAACCGGGTCCAGCTCCAGCTCATTTCAAGCAAAAAACCTGTACTATTAGTTCTAAATCTAAAGATCAGGTTACGTGTTGAACCCCTGCATCCAATCAGTAATTACGTGATTATGACTCCCCAAACAAGCCAGAAATTCTTCATGGCCATTTGCAGGAAAACTTTCTGCATCAATTGTTTTCTTAAATCATTCACATCATACATTTATTTTGAAAGCACACCTGTGGCACAGGTAAAATTCTAATCAGTTTTAAATAAAGTTACAAAAACTCACATCAGTCAATCGTAATGTCAAACAAGCAATATTTTAGTGTTACACTTATTCCCAGCCAGACTGTATCCCACTGGAAGGGGAAAAGTCCAACTGCCCAAAACTGTTCAAGAGCAAGCACTAAATTAATCGTCTCACAATGCCCCCTGCCTCGATTTCCCCACTTTTTACATTGCTTGCATTGCATTGGAGTTTCATACGGTTTTCAGCACTTTGGTTTTGTACATTTGTGCCGGATTTTATTCATGTTCGCCCATTTTGGGGGCTTCCTGATGCAACCTGTCAATGCTCTGGCTAAAAACGAGCTATAAATTATCATGACAGTTGAGCAATTGAAAATAAAAGCTTCTACATGAAAGTTATTTTTTCTTTATTCAATATAATACCTACACAAAATCACAGTCTTGTCTTCAACGTCCATTTGGAATGTCTGCAAAAATCTTCGCAGGTTCGTTTCAACTTAGTAAGTGACTCGCAAAAAAACTCGCAAGGGTCAATATCAAGAATCAATGTCAAGAATCACAATAGTTACATAGAAGAATAGAAACATTTGTAAGTCTGAGCAAGTTTGAAAACACATGTGTAAAATCTCAGACATTTTTTTTGCTCAAGCTCACAGACAACAGCTTTCTTCACTTTACCACGTCTACTGCTTCTGGAAAAAGAGCTAACGACGTGAAGACTGATGACATGTGTTCAACCTGTTTTCCTCTGCTCCAAGACAAGTTCAGGGGAAATGGAAAAAATATTGCGCTTTCTGCTTCAGGTTGTTTTTTTTCTCACAGAATGCTTGCGTCATCTTACATCATCCGAAATCACAATGGTGCACGTGTGTTCACAATGTCAAATGGAAGAATCATAAATAATATAGTCCACATATAGTCAAGTTGTTAGAGATGGATTCAGTTCGACTAAGTGGACTGGAACAATTTTTATTTACAATTTTGCTGCTTTTTAAATAAAAATCTATTCAAAATAAATAAAAATATATATTTTTTAAGAATTTTGAGCGTTTCAATCAATTCACGAATCAGAGTCTTTAAGACATGTGGATGTAATTGGGAAAAGCCTGAAATTGGTAAAAAGGATAAAACTGAAGATAAAAAGCATTTCGGCCGTCCAAAACCGGGGGTGCCAAAAACTGCGCAAAACTCCAATAACTCCAATGCCATATATGTATAAAGGGGTAAATTGGGAAAAACTCCGTAGCTGGGGCAATGTGATACAATTAACTCGATGTATTCAGCGGTCTTTTTTGGACAGTTTTGGGATTTTCCGGGAAGCCCCCCTTGGCCGTCCCAAGTGGAAAAAACTCTAAAGCTCTATGTAATCATTGCAGACACGTCAATGTATATTTGGAACTCTATAGCTGGGGCAATGTGATACAAACAACGCAATGTATTCATCGGTCGTTTTTGGGGCAGTTTTGGACATTTTGGACTTTTCCTGGGAAATTTAGTTTTCCCATCCCACTGGGAAAAACCTCAGGATGGTAAGAACTTGAAAACTACAAGTAATCATCGCACACACGGCTATGAACATTTGGATTACGAATCTTCAACATGGAACATTTTTTAAGCTTATGAAGGCAACACGACTAAACCTGAATGCTATCGAAAATGATCACCCAAAAATAAATATTTTTTCCTCGTTTCCTTCCATCCCTTCCACAGCCATGGGAAAGTGTAGCAGCTGTTCAAAAGCTTAGAATTTCCCAACGCGGAAAAACAACTAAAAAAATGTTTTCCTTCGGGACTTTTTTCGGGTTATATTGTTGCAACTTTCTGAGAGCTCTCGGAAAAAAATATTGCGTGCTATTGAAACCTATATCATAAACAATAAATGTAAGGTAGGGATACATATACGTATATCCGACGAGGAAGCATAAGCACATTCTGCACACGACAGACTTTCCCATGCATGATTTATTTCGTGCAGATCATTTCTACGGCATTGCACAATCCTTGAAAATGTAAGGAAAACCTAAAATGAATCAAAGTCGTCGTGGAGATTTGTGCACGGGACAAGCAATTCCTACAAGATGTGAGCCGCTTAAAAGGGTAGCAGAAATTTCCTCTGTTGTGAATGTACTTAAAATTTCTTCTGTATTTGCTTGGACGACAAAAATTCTATGCTAATAAAGGCTCACAGTCAATTCCCACAAAGACAATTCCCACCCGGGAAAATTCCCACCCAGATCATTCCCACCGAGACAACTTCATCGAGACAATTCCCACCGAGACAAATCCCACCTAACCTACCATTGGAAAGTGAGAATTGTCTGGGTGGGAATCGTCTGGGTGGGAATTATCTGGGTGGGAATTGTCTGGGTGGGAATCGTCTGGGTGGGAATTGTTTCGGTGGGAATTGTCTGCGTAGGATTTATCTGGGAGGAAATTGTTTTGGCGGGAATTGTTTTGGTGGGAATTGTCTGGGTGGGAATTGTCTGCGTAGGAATTATCTGGGAGGAAATTGTCTGGGCGGGAATTGTCTGGGAGGATATTGTCTGGGCGGGAATTGTCTGAGTGGAAATTATCTGGGAGGAAATTGTCTGGGCGGGAATTGTCTGGGTGGGAATTGTCTGGGTGGGAATTGTCTGGGAGGAAATTGTCTCGAAGGGAATTGTCTTGACGGGAATTGTCTCGAAGGGAATTGTCTCGGTGGGTATTTTCCTGTCACAGCTAACAACAACACATTCATCTGCTCATTCCTCAAATAATATTTTCCCGTAAAAACTTCCAACATGAGTTAAGCACCGGCAAAAAATCGAATACTAATGGTCTTGTGACAATGACGTACCTATGAAATTCATGTCGTAAACCATAAACGCAAGTAATTAAGTGACGGCTATGCAAAGTCACCATGACATGGCAAAATGAAATATAGCATTCGCGCTAAAAATCGACCCATTTTTACCATCTATGTGTGTGAAGTATCTTACCAGCATATAAATTCTGCTGGTCGAAGTGTATCACAAACAATATTACTTTTTCCAAGAAATTCTTGTCAATGAAACTATTCTTCCAATCTAGATGCACAATATGACCTGCTGATACTGCCGGAAATGTTACTGTCACCGATTGCGAAAAACATAAATCGCAGCTTTCGTTTCGTCTAACCGCAAAACAATATTCACATTCACGTGTGTATTCACGTTTTTTTTTTGGAAAAAAATGTTATTGTGGAAATGGAAATGTGGTTCAGTTTAATATGAAATATTGCAGTGGCCCATATGTCTCCCAAGTCACGACAATAATTTCTAAAACATTTTCGGATTATGGCTTAGATCAGGGTTTAGGGACTTTCTCTCTGCCATCTGATTTGTGATTACGAACACTTTTTTATCTTTTTAAAAAAGTGCAGCCTTAATCGAGCCACGTGCTCCCTCGGATAAAAATATAGGGGAAATATCGGATGAAGGAACAAAGGAAGGAAGTGATTTAATGGTGGTGTAAATTGCACCCCACCAAGAAAAAGTAGGGTGCGAGAGATGTGCTGCCGCTGATGCTGCTGAGGTTGATGATGAGGTTGCTGTGTGCGTGGTCAACGGAGCTAATCGCCCAAATGTATGTATTATCCGTGGATTATCAACTCGATCGGTGGCAACAGCAGTTGGACAAGTGTTTGTACGTGTGGCTTCATCGGGCAGATTTCTCATTGTCGAGTGCTGGAGTAAAGAATAAATGGTTTAAGGAAAGGGTTTGCAGGACAGGAGAGAACTATTCGAAGGCAAAACCATGTTCTAGTAACTAGAATTTCTACTGCTGTGTAAATATTTACACATAACAAAATTGGTCATTGGGCAGCTCATTTAAGCCCATGTAAAAACGTTATTTTCGACTGCGCGCCATTTCTACGCATTTCGGCGGCGATTCCTGATTTTCGCCACACAAGAAGTTCATCGTAAGGGACCTTCTTTCCAAGTCCTATCTTATCATGACATGCAGGATCCTACGAGTTTCAGGCCAAAGTTAAAAAAATTGGTAATTGGGCAGCAAAACTCCATTTACGCCCATGTATTTTTGCTGCCGAATGACCGTTTTTGAATGAACTTTGACCTGAAACTCCCTCCGCCCGATCCTGCATGTCATGATAAGATATGACTTGGAAAGTACGTCCCTTACGATGAACTTCTTGTGTGGCGAAAATCAGGAATCGCCGCCGAAGTGCGCAGAAATGGCGCGCATGTCGAAAATGCCGTTTTTACATGGGCTTAAATGAGCTGCCCAATGACCAGTTTTGATGAGTGTACAGGATGAAACCAATAGGCACAGCCTTGAATGTGGAATATCATCCTGGCATTGCAATTTTGTCCAGTGATTACCACAAAAAATAACAGCAGTTGGGGAACAATGGGTGGGAAATAATGTTTTTAATAATTTCGTTTTCGTTCCGCACTGTTAGTAATCCTCAAAACCAGAACGGTGTGCGCAGAGGTAATCTTATAGAAAAACTCCACTGTGGTACCATAAGGTAGAAGTATATGTGCCCAATTTAAATATAAACTCATTTGGAGCAGGCAATCGAATATGGATTATCTATGGCAAGATTATCTATCTATATCATTATATCTATCATATTAAATTGTTTTCCTCCGCCCTCTTGCTTCATCCAGGTTCGCTCGCGGTTAGGCCAGCACTGAATATCTCATTTTATGCACAAATTGTTGACTGAACTTATTCTGCTGCAGTAGGGACCACCTACCAACATGTACAAAGTATTTCATCGGCTTGTAAAGTCCGCTTATTCGGGTACAACACAGGTGCAATATTTTTTTTTAAATTGCAATTATCCTAAATGTAATAATCCTTGCAAAGCGGTTAACCAAATTTATCTGTGTCAATGGTAAAAGTTCACAAATGCGATAAACGTAAATCTCGGCCGTCATTTCCACGGAAATCTTAGTCAACCATTTTTTCATACATTAAACATAAACAGTATATTGCAAAATTATGTACATAGATAGTACCAGAGGTAGTAATTCTCCGTGGGAAATAATTTGATTCCCCACTGCCTCGGGAAGTATTAGGAAATTTGGGAAATAATAACAGTTTAATTAAAGATATCCAGATACACATAAAATAATTTGAAGGATGTAGGAAATAGGCACATGAAACAATATTAAAAGCAATTCAAGTCAAAATTACTACTTTTTGCAAAATTGAGTCCGCGATGGACTACCACGGGTTGAGTTGTACGATGATAGTCAAAACATGTTCGCGGTGTTTTGGAGCCACATGTCAAGAAACGTTAGAGTTCATTTTACAAGACAAAATGTTATTGTAGCACCAGGAATTGGCAGTAAAGTGCTAATTTTAGCTTTCCAATTTATTTCAAATTGTCATGTCTGCAATTTTGCAGCTAAAAAGATTATTTTCCACATTTCCTGTTATTTCCCTTATTTTCATAGATATTGAGTGGGTGGGAAATATAGGAAATCCCAGTACTTCCCAACCGCCTTTTCCCATGACATTCTCTGATACATGCAAATATGTTTCGCAGAAAAGTCTTTTTGTCTGTAAAACGTGGCTCAGGTTCACTTGAAATATTGCAGTAGCTCATATGTCTCCCAAGAGGCAGAGGCTATTTACTGAGTATTTTTTGGATTAGGGTTTCGCCCTATTCCCTTTCACCGATGTGTGTTTTTGTGAACACTCCATATCAAAAATGTGTCTAACCTTAATCGAGCCTCGAGCCACGTGCTGCTCCAGCTAAAAAAAGAGGGGAAGTATCGGATGAAGGAAGGAAGTGATTTAATGGTGGTGTAAATTGCACCCCATCAACAAAGAATGAAGAACAGGGTGCAAATAATGATGATGCGGTGTGCGGTGTGCGGTGTGGTCACCAAAGCTAATCGCCCAAATGTTAAGTATGAATTTGTTCTATCTACAAGATCAGTGTCAACAGCGGTAGTTGGACAAGTGTGTATGTATGTATGCGTGCAGTTTTATGTGTTATGAGGCGGATATCTCATCGTCGAAAAGTGGAAATACAAAAGGATTTGATATGGAAAGGGTTTGCGGTGGGGAATGAAAGTTTTCAAAGGGAAAACCGTATCACTTATAATGAACGTAATATGTACTAATGCTATGTAAATAACTTATAAAAATACTGGCAATGAACCCAGCCAAAGGAAAGGCCATGAAAGTGGAATCTTTCCAATGCAGCGTAATGCATGCAATTTGCAGTATGCAATTTCAATCACCACAATTAAGGTTTGTCAAATTGCAATTGTCTCATCTCAAAAGTAAATCTCAAAATTATTTTTTGCAGCATATCCAGAAGTTAAGGTAAATCCGGCAATACTGGATAATGTTGGGAATAAAATACGATTTGGCGCCACCTGCCAGAAACCGTGCCGCGTAATAAATAATTTAACGAACAGATTATCTTGTATCATTTTCATGTGGTAGTGAATAAATGTATCTTTGTCATTTTCATCATGAAACTTGAATTTGGTAAAATCACACTTCAGTTAG
>JAHZMY010002660.1:0-10017 GCA_027743915.1 Seira sanloemensis | reverse complement strand
CTTAACATTCTGCACCCGGAGGAAAGCGTGTCGAACGCCCTGCATATTAATGATTCCCGTAACTCATTCGAACTTTCACAGGCAACTCAGTAAAAATCAATAATCGATAGCTTGTAACTTTTACTGTGTCTATCACAGAAAAAGTCAGACTTGAAGCACGGGACACCACACCGGAAATGATAAAAGAATGATTCACCTCACAAAATACTTTTCTTTGTTTCACCTCTCACTTTTTTTTATTGCGAGTTGCGAAATTTTAATCGGCTAATGCTAAAGTTGCGGAGGCTGTGTTGATGTCGGATGTCGAGTTTGACATTGACACATTGCCAAAAAAAGTGTCTCGAAGTATGTATGTAAATATCAAGTCGAGGATTGTCTCAGACTCAATGCTACTGTGATTTCACTCTGATTAAATATATACCTATACTCATCTACTTATTGCGCACATGATGATGCATGATAGATACCTACATTAAGTTAGTGACTGTGATTAAGTTTGGGGAAAAAATGGAAAATATGCATAAGGATTTTGTGATGTGAGAGAAGACGGGGAATACCGGCTGCGGCTTGTCAACTTATTTAATATGAAAAACAGATGAGTTGAGTCGAGGTCTGTTTGGTATTGGTATGCTCATGGTCCATGGACCCATGTGGCTTCATTCCGTGAGGTGGACATATCCGAATCTTGGGCTTCTTGCAGAGTTTGCTATCTTGTTTCACCAGATAAAAGATAAGATAGAATGTATGCTTTTCAAAAGTTTCAAGATATGAAATGTAGATAAAAGATATTCAATGCGTTTGAGAAAGATACAGATAAAAGATATACCTACGTGACGGATTTCGGAAAGATATAAGATACAGATGCGAGATATCGCTATTTCGTTAACGTTTAATTTAGTAACACTAGTAAATTTAATTAACCTGACTCACTATTTTGTAAGAACAAAAATTAAATTTACATGCAAATAGAAAAAAAGTAGTGGCACTTTGAATTATTCTGGATTTTTTTTACAAAAGTTTGGTAAATAAATGTATGCAAAAATACAATTTAAAATATTAGCAATCCGGATTTAATTTTCTTTAATTTTTTCCAAATAATCCATTCACGAATTTATCCTCAGTTTTGAATTTGCGCCAACTCGAGTGGTCAAAATATATGCACGGAATGATTGACTCAGAAATTGAATATTTGATTTGAACAGATTTTGCATGCATCGAAATCACAGGCTGAGGCGTGCTTAGGCTGCCTATCACCGCATGGGATAAGCAAGTATAAAAGTTGCGCAATCAGTACGCACATATTATATTGTATACGGTCAAAATAATTATATGCTAAACGCCTGCCCATGCTTGATAATCAAATGATCGATTTATTTTGTACATTTTTTATGTACACCAGAATAAAAATATATGAATTTAGAGGAATGACGAAACAAAAACTAATACGTATTACGGTAATTACATTTAGCACATCCAACGGTTAGACTAGTACGTACTGTGGTTTTAATTACATAAATCAGGTACAAAATCATATTTAGAAGTTTGTATAAATTTCAATTTCGAATCAGGCGTCAGATAATTTATCATTATCATTATACATAACATTATCAAATCGAGTATACATTTCAACGCAGAAACATTACAAAAGCACTGAAAATGTTCATTTTGACCATTTTGAAGTACATGTATGCACTCTCCAAAAAATACTTGGGTTGGGATGACGTATTTAAGCCCCATGTTAAAAGGGCTTCTTCAAAAATTATTATCCCTAAACGCATGTAATTCTATTTTTTTTGTATATTTTTATTGAAATTAGGAATTATTCTTTGGACTCTCATAAGCAAATTTGGAAATTGACAATTGAACTGCATGGATTTTAATAGTATTTAGTACGTGCTTCCATAATTAACAATGGGAGGGGGGAACCTGTCAATTCCAAATTGGATATTGGGTAACTTTGTTACCAGTCGAAAGCGCGTGAAAAACGACAGGTATGTTCTTAAATTCATAGGGCGCACCTCTCCCAGATTACGGAGAAAATTAAGCAAATATATATTTTTTTTGTCATATTCAATATTGTTTAAAATAGCGTTACAACGGTCGTTTAATTGCAGAGCTTCAAAAAACCACTGATCGCTCCTCAACATTTCCGTTAATTTTAACAGATTTCAAAATGAAATTACAAAAATATAAAAAAATCACCCATCTGGGATTTTTTGGTCAACGAATCTTCAAGCAATTATCTTTCGATTGGTACATTAATTACACCCCTGCAGGCATGCGAAAATATCGAAAATCGCCCTAGAAAAAAAGCTGTTTTAACATGGAGGGCATGGGAAAATCGAATTTTTGGGAATTTTAAAAAATATAAGCCGTTAGAAATAAAATTTTTGACATATTTATTCCAAATCAGTTTTTTGAGCTCTACAACATGCACTATCTAACTCGTTCCCCCAGCAATGGTAAGAAGTCGCACACCGTCCTTTGGGAAAGGTGCGCCGTGTAAATTTCAGAACATATCGACTATTAATTCGTAAAATTGGGTATATGCGGAAGCTGCTGTTTGTAAAAGTGACTAATTTTTTGGGACGTTTTAAAAAATTCTACATTCTTACATCATTTCTTCTATCGGAAATACGGAAATGTAAAAAATTACATTTAAATTGATCATCAAAATCATATAAATAAACTTTTCTTTTTCTGCAATACGTCAGTATTCATTCCAAAATCTTCTTTCTCAAAATCCTTGAAAAGCAGGTTTTTCATCTAACCAGTTTTATAGACAGGCAACAGGAGTTTCTTTTAACCCATTTTTACGAATTCACAGGCGATATGTGATTTTTCACGCGCTGTTGACGGGTATCAAAATTGACCAATTTGGAGGTGACAAAGGTTTTCCCTCCTCATCCCATTGTAAGTCCATTCCACGTTTCCTATGACGGCATTGACTATGTGCTGTATGTATTACAAGTTAAGGGTACGGAACACACAGTTATTAACTATGACCACATTTAGCCACGCGTGATTGAACCGAGTCGTACTCAGCTTCTGAACAACAAAACAAGTACACATCGACAAGAAAGTGAGGTTCTAAGATAAGCCTTCTCACATGCACAAAACTTGTTTTTTTACCAACCATATAACGTCTTTCGAGCATCAAAATCATGTACCGCCGCATGACATATGTGAAGTTTGGGCGCAAGTGTAAGCACCCATTGATCCTTGTCCGTGTCATGTTCGATCACTGCAACACCACAATATGGGATTCCTCTCAAAACACCCAACATTTCTTGCTCGCTTCGAATGGGGTGTCCGAGCAGTTGTCTCGAATTCGTGTCCAAGGATGAGCCATGCGCCACCAAGAGAAGGTCCTTACTCCCTGAAAGAGTTAAAGTCATGACACTCATCATAACTGAGTGTGACATGCTGGCTCCAGACAAAATACATGAAAAAAAAAATCTGCAAAAAATCTATGTATAATTACCTGACTTTTCCAATAATTGCAGCACCAATTTATGTGAACGATCGTAGTAATCGGTCATGCTTTCCCCTTCTTTTAGATCCTCATGTGACATCATTGGCTGATAACTGTCGTCGATATTGAATCCAGCACTTTTGAGCTCTTCAATGCTCATCCAAACTGGCATGTGTCCAACATACCACTGCGTCCATTCGAAGAGACAGGGCTCAATTTTTAGCTTTACATCTGAAAGCCCCATTCCTACAAAATATAAAGACATTCACAGAGTTGTACACGGGTAATATTTGATTGCCTCGGGTGGATTCTTAGTCGTCATTTATCAGAGATGTTAATTTGCCATTAGAAGAAGCCCTATTTCCCAGTGCCATTAGAAATACCGGAAAATGGTAAAAATACTATCAAATATGAGCTAAACCACATGAAAAACGTAGAAATCGCGGTAGCCTACATTCTTCAGGATCATGGTACCGCCGGTACCAGATTTTTTTTCGAGAAGCTCCCGGAGTTTTAACGGAACATTTGGAATTAGCATAGAGTCTATGCCATAGACATGATGGGGAGGCGTTTAACATTACTGGATCGGATTCCCGAATTTTTTCGATATGATACGATATTTTTATGATTTGGCGAACAAAAAAAGCAATTTCTCTCATTTCCTATTCTTCGATATTCGTGGTTGCCGACATTCATTTCCCAGTAACATCTCTGATCATTATGACCGATGCTAACCTTACCGCTTAATATTCCAGTGGCAGTTTCGACGCATCTTAACGAGGGTGAAACATATACGTCAAATCCATCCGATAGAATGTTCTGACAAGCTAGACCCTTCCCGACTAATTTGGCTTGAAGACAGCCCACTTCTGTTAAAGGAGTATCCCGAATGAAAGTTTGGGGAGAGCCGTTCCTATCTGGCACTGACTCTGGCTGATTGAGATTTTGCCGGCTGTAATTACCTGAAATAGTCAAATTACAACTTACACCAAATGCATTTATGTGGAATCTCCTTGAGTTCGAATTGAACTGCAGAACCCTGATTCCGAACACTATTGCCAATGCCAACATATATGTACAGAATTACATAATTATGCCAGAAAAAAGGAGTTTGGGTTTTTTATTTAATTTGTCATACCATCCGCGTCGAAACAGACGTTGACCCAGTCGTCAGAGAAGGTAAAGTCTACACGTTCTCCATGACGCACGATCACAATCTTTCTCCTCGCCATTTTAGTGTCTCTTCCAAATCCTTTCCTGTGTCCCGAATGATATTGAATTTAGACTAAAACAAGTTTAAACAATAAATACATACATTAAATTATTAGATGGGAAAGCACTATGCATCTGTTGCAGTCTCACAACAAATATGCCAGGACATGAAGATGAAGAAGACAACCATGCTTTTTGATCACAAAAACGTGCTTTCCAAAAAAAATTAAGAAATGACTGCTGCAGGGTCCAATAATAATAGCCTTAATGGACTACCCAAAAAAGTAACACTTTCGATCGCACAAAATTATATCTTCATTTCGAAGTATCCCTGTTCGGCCTTTACACATTTCAGAAAGAATTAGTCCCAAATCACAAACAAACCTTTTCAGCGGCAGTGGTAGCACCATTGACCATGAAGTGGGTACTTTAGTTTATTAGTTTGTAGCAAAAAATGAGGAAATCGGCAAATTTCCGTCCGCTAATATTTAGAAAGTAAACAAAGAATTTACACGAAAATTTATGTAACGCGATTGCATGTGGATTAATCCATGTGACAAATAAAATTGGTATCCATAACTACTCACTTGCAATTACAACACAAGCACAGTGGGTCAATAGTCAATATTGAATACAAAGCCTGTGATCAAATTAAACTTTTATTCACTCAGTTAATAATATTTACTGTGTGAAAAATACCCACATTTTTTCTCTACAAGTTGCATCCACTGCTCCGGGTTTTTGTAGCCTTGTCCTTATACCCTAGTCCATCAACAAAATCATACGGCGAAATTATGTAGAGGAAGATGTTTATTGCATTTTCTTGTCCTGCTCAAGGTTACGTCAAATTCAACCTAATAAAAAAAATGTGTCTACTCAAGAGAATCTTTGATGTCCCCGTGAGAGCTGAAAATAGACCCGCGACTGCCAAACTCCTCTTTCACTTTGTTCTCGGTGTGGTCTGGGATGCCAAAATGTGAAATATTGTATGCATTTTGACTTATGACAATTGAAAATCATACTTTAAAAATAGGTAAATGACTAAAGACTAACGAGTGTTCATTCAGAGCAGACGGACGATTTCCTCTGGCCAACTGGCCATGCATCATGCACCATCGAACTGAACTGAGCAAAGACAAAAGATCGAGAGCGTCGTTCAGTTTAAAGTGGGATATGCAAATGAGACTCGTCTCGTCTCTCTCGAATCGAGAGTCTCGATACCCGAAACGCGATAACAATGAGAAGAGACAAGCCAAATGCAAAATATAAAAGTCAACCAAAAAACCAAATCTTCTTGGAAGTTTTCCTCCGTCTCGTCGTTATCATATCATATTATCGTAGCATATGCATAATTTTGCAGAAATTTAAATCAACTACAGAAAAAGAGTGGCCAAGATTAGAAATTAGAAGAACGTGAAGCACACAACAGTCAAGAAATTAATATTTTGTTTTTAGGTTATTTGAACATCCCGCTTCGACCAACGACGTGCTCCTTATGACTTTTATCACGTATGTATCAAGGTCAATTACGGTATAGTTATGTATCGTATGTGTAGTTAAATAGTGAAAGCAAAAGTAAAGCTATACAACTTTAAATTTTTTACCAACTACGTAATAATTAATTGCTTCAAACAAATGATAGTCCGTTGATTGTTGTTGCTAACAGCTGATAATAGATAAAGTTGAAGTAGTCAAAAGTTCGAGACTCTCGAACTTCGAGTATCGAGTTCAAGTTATGTTTAAATTCCAAAAATTACAATCAGAGACGGTTAAAACTTAAAAGTTAGAACTTGGTGCCAATTTCAAAAAATTGCTCCAAATTTTAAAACAAGGTTAAAACGACAGCTTAATGAAATGGAAATGAAGAGAACAATTCGAAAAAGATGCAAAATTACTTTAAGTAATACAATACGAGAATTGGATAAAGCTGTGGGAGGGGAAGTCAATTAAGTTTATTCCGTGTGTAAATAATTCCGATTTGCAAAGTTCCTCATTATTCACACAAGTCACAAAAGTGCTTTTTTATTGAAAAAGTTTCGCGGAAAGTTAAGAATTTTATTAAAGTTGATGCGAAGCTGACTCTGACCCACAACGCCTACCAGGCCCGGAAGCTTGTCGTCATCGTCATTCCGTCATTTAACTTTAACACTCGAGAGTGCAACAAGAGACAAAACTAGTTGAACTCGTGTTAGACTTGACTACTCTCACCGTTAACAAGTCGTTGTAAAAAAAGTTAGCGTCAATCCCTATATCCTCCTCCCTCAATCCTTAGCGTCTGACTTAAGCCTGACCTTCACCACCGACCTCAACCTCTGACCTGTGGCGCCCAATACTGCAAAAAAAGTTGAAGGAACAGCTGGCATCCAGTCCAGGTAAAAAAACAAATCTTTAAGATTTGTTTTTTCGAATATATTCCCATGTTCCATTCATCAGTTTTAATTGTCCTTTTGTTAATTTTTGTGTATTTTTTTTATAAAATAGGGTTGCTGGAATTGTTGACCTTGACCCGTTGAAGCCGAACGAAGACAATCGGAACCCGTAACGATGGAGAGGATGTTGGAGGTGACGAAGCTGAACTACGAGAAAGGCATTGAGGAGCTCATCAGCCTCGTCGACGCCGCCGACTTTATTGCCGTGGACGCCACCATAGAGACCACCGGGCTGGTGATGGCGAGCGAGGACTGGAAGCCGACCATCGACGAGCAAGACTTCCGCAAGTAATTACTGAGACAATTAGTTCTCTTTGCAAATTCATTTTTTTTAAATTAAAAAAAAACTTTTCTTTTTTCTGACATTGCTTTTGTCACTATTTAATTGTAGTCAGTTCGGCGCTTGGTACGACGAGATCAAGACAACGGAGCGCTCCGCGTTCCTCCTCGAAGTCGGCGTGGCCTTCTTCAAACGCCTCCCCAACTCCCCGAACGTGTTGGAGGCGGAGTCCTTCAACATCCCGATCCTCCCAGCGTGCATCGACGACAACGAGATCGCCCGTTTTCGGGGCGCGCCTGGCCCTCGCCTCGTCATCGACGGTTATGGCAAGGAGTTCATCGAGCACAAAAAGTTCGACATCAACAAGACCTTCTACCTGGGCGCGCCGTACCTCAACCAGAACCTGGAGAAGACGGGCAACGACTACATGGTGAGGAATCCCACCTTCATGATCGCCCCGAGGAAGAGGCGGCCGAATCCCTTTTTGATGCCCCAGCTCATCGCCATGGTCTCCGAGGAGGATCGCGAGGTCATCCTTAACAGGTTGAGGGGCGTGTCCAAGATCTTTGAGAGGATTAGCCAGAGCAGGAAGACCGTCGTCGGACATCACATGTTCCTCAAGACCATGTTTATTTATAAGGACTTTTTTAGGTTCTTGCCCGATACTTATCCCGAGTACTGCGTGATGAAGAAGGAGACCTTCCCCAGGGTCGTTGATACCAAGGCGTTGGCCGCCAAGTTGATGCAGTTGGATTCGCTCGAAGGTCAGTTGTCACAGTGAGTATGAGAGAGACATGTTAATGTTTTATAAATCAATTTTTCGAATGCAATTACTAAACTACATGTCGGCCCGCGAACTTTTTTTACTTGATGGGACATTTTATTTGGGACTGGGGCCGGCTCAGAAAATCGTTTCATCTTTTTTATGAAAGACATCTCGTTACAAAAAATTCCTATCTCAAAAGGACAATGGCAAGGCTTTCCATCTTTCCGAAAATGATATGATTGATGCTGCCAAATTCGTTTCTGGACATGGCTGATTTTCTCTTTAAAAATAATAATTTTTGTGACTAATAGTCTTAAAGATAAATGGGTTCACTGACTTATTTCTCTTGGACCCTTGGAATATTCTCTTAGATAGTTGAGTTTTGAGTAAAAATGGGCGCTGGAGTACTTGTAGCTTAGTTTCTGCCTATTTTATATGAAAAAGGTCAACAAGGACCGGCGTGGCGCTAGTTTAGTCACTTTTGGAGGAAAATATTCAACTAAACTTTCTTTTTTGTTTCTTTTGGCAGCTGAAGAGAAGGGGTTCCTAAAGGACACCCGCCTCTACTCCCTGTTCCGTGCCCTCAACAGCCCCGACTTCCTCCGGAACCGCGACCAGGAACCCTTCGACGTCATCATCTCGTCGCGATCCGAGCCCTTCCTCTTGGACCTGTTCGATCTCATCGACCAGATCATCCTAGAGGAGGTTCCCCAAAGCTTCTGCTACGTGGCCGGGTTCGACGCCCTCCTCTCTGGCGTCCTCTTCCTCGACCTGGTCAAGCTCATGGAGCTGAACAAGGTGCCGGTGACCTGCGCTTCAACTTGGACTTCCACATCTGAATTTGGGGATCTCCTCCAGCTCTTCATCGAGGCGGGGGCGGAGGCGCAGCTGTATCTCAACCGGTTGTTTGGCGAGGTCGAGGTCAACGTCCCTGGGCCTTTGGAGAGGAGTCCGCAGGTCATTCGGAAAAAGCATATGTGGTTCAAGCTGGAGATGGCGGAGAAGAAGAAGAAGAGGGATCGTCAGAGGCCGTTGAGGATGCTCGTCTTTGAGAATATTGTTATCAATACCTGAGATAGTTTTTTTTCAATTATAGTTTTTAAAATGTCAAGATATTTTGCTGCTGTTGAATATGTTTTTGTGAATGTGCTCAAACATTTTTGGTGATGGAAAATAGTATAAATTATTTCCAGATTATGAATTATTTTGGAGTCTTCTCAACATAACTTGGATTTGTAGCGAATTAAAATGTAACTGCTTAATTTAATATTGCTATCAATAATTACTGAGATGGATTTTCTCAATTTATATATTTTTTTAGAAATGTAAAGATAGTTCGCTGTTGCTAAATATTTTCGTGAATGTGCTCTGAGATTTTTTTGGTTGATGTATAGTAATTAGAATTAATGATTCAGGATTTTTTAGTCTTGTCTACCGGTATTAAAAATATTGCCATCAATTGTGAAAAGCTGAAATATTCAATTTTTAGATTGTCGTAGTTGTGCTCTAAAATTTTGTGAGATGATGGATGATAGTAAGTCATTTCCAGATATCAATTATTCATAGTCCTCTCTCTTTACTTAATTTAGATTTGTATTGAATTTAAATGTAGCTGCATGATATTTGGCTTTTGATAGCTGAGTCAATTAGTAATTTAAAAATATATGAAGATAATGTTTTGTGATTTAGAGATTTTCGTGAATGTGCTCTAAGATTTTTTTGAGATGACGAATTGGACGATAAGAAGTGTATCAAATTAAAATGTATACCTAGCTACATTGGTACCTTACATAATTTCGTAATTTAAACTTTGGATATCGAAAATATAGCCATCAATAGTAAATAGTCGAGATAT